>CAUYRT010007757.1:0-60917 GCA_963574885.1 Lepilemur ruficaudatus
GATACAGTTGGAGCACTATGTATGTACTCTCTGGACTACTTTGACAGAGTAGGTTTTTGAATGTAACAAGATAAGTCAACTTGAGTGGTAATATATTTTGGGAAATCAGCTCACTACAAATTGTGACTGTAAACATTGTACAGTACATGCTTTGTAGTTTTCCCCCAATTAAAAAAAAAAAAAAAAGAGTGCAAACTGTGAAGCTGAGGTTTAATATTGGTTCAGCCACATTAAGTAGGTAAGTATAATAACTCTAGACAACTTGAGTTCTCAATGCCTCTGTTCCTCACAAATGGTGATATTATTGGATCTACCTCAGAGGCTTGGTATAAATACTAAATGAATTAATCTATGCAAAGAACTTTGAAAAATGTCTGTCACATAGTGTTCAATAATATTAGCTGTTTTTATGATTTGTACTTACATGACAATCATACAGTGCCTTGTCATTTTTATTATTTTATTGCTCCAACTAGAATGTAAATAATTGAAGGGCATACACTGTCTCATAATTTTCTTTACCTCCATTGTGTCTAGCACAAGGCTTTACATATAAACAAAAGAGTTCAGTAAGAGTTTTAATAACTGTTGAGATACTAAGTCAATTTTAGCTTCCCATGACTACATTTATTATCTTTTGTCAAAAAATAAATAAGTCCACATTGAGATAATTGACAGTCATTTAATGGATATCTACACAAAATTGAAAGGAATTATTATTCCCACTGAAAATTATAAGTGCTAATAATTGAAATAAAATATGTAATTATTATAATATATAATATGGTAGTATTTTAGAATTTATAACCATATGAAAGGTATTCATAACAAATTGATAAATCAAGCCTATGAGATATCCTGTTATTTGGAAGCCATTACATTCATGAAAAAATATGGGCAACAATTTTGCAGTTCAAGAAGGTTAAAGTGCAAATATAGCAGGAAAAACAAATTCAAAGATATAAATTCAGTTTTTTTTCTACCTCAAAAGAATGTAACATTTTAGATGCACCTTGAAAAACAAAATTAAAAAGGAATTTTCAATAAGGCATAAAAAATACTTGGTAAATAAATTACTAATTTTGATGATATAGTTTAATAGGTACTGATAAACTGTTTATCAATGATACATTAATAAACACTTTATGATTAATTTCCAGTATATCATATCTTTCCCATTTTATAGGGTAAGAAAAAACTGAAATCCTAGTTTTTTAAAGCATTCTAAAATTTGATGTCTTTTGAACATTAAGAAATATAAAATTTTTATATATAATTGTTACTTCTGTGAAGGTGGGAAAAAAAGAAGATATGTTTGGGGTGGTAGTCTAAGAGGACCAGGTTATTCACTTATAAGATAAAGCTTTTAAATAAATATGAATATATTCTATGTATATATTACCAATGTAATTAAATTACATAAAATACATAAAAATACAATTAAACTTATCAATGAACACCAAAGCTGGGGGAATAATTACTCAATTATTTTCCAAATGTTTATTTTTCTGATCTTTGGAGATATTTAGTTCCATATGTCTAAGTATACATTTATTTTATACTACTTAGAATGCACACTTCTTCAATTTACATCTTATTAGTCCTAGAAAACTGTCAGCCATAATTTTTTACATATTGCCCTTTCTCCCTAAATATCTCTTTCTGGAAATGACTATTAGATGAATGCATGACTCTCCTTCTTATTAGATGAAGTCTATTCTCCCTGTAACAACATTTTGTCCCTATAGGCTATCTTTATGCTGCATTTGGTGTGATTTTCTCAAGTCTATCTCCTAGTTCCTTAACTCTCTTTTCATCTGTCATCTAATATGCAAAAAAAAAGAAAAAAAAAGTATAGGAATAAGAGCACTGGCTTCAAAATCAGCTTGTTTGAGTTTAAATCATACCTCGTCACCTATGGGCTGTGTGACCTTGGACAAAATGACTTACCTGTGCTTCGGTTTTATAGATTATGAGGATAATACTATCTCACGAGTTTTCTCAGAATTAAATGAATTAATGAAGGTGAGGTGCCTCGTATTGTATCTATAAAGTGAGTTTTAATTTTAGTGACTAAATCTTTAATTTCTACAAGTTTCAGGTATTTTTCCTCATATCTGGATGTTCTTTTTCTGTGGTGTCTTTATCTTTGATTCCTTTATCTTTCATTTCTCTTTTATAACTTTGTTCATTTTATAGTTTCTACCAGATTCTCTAGCATTTAAAGTTTTTGGAGTTCTGTCATATTAGCTAAGTCTTGCAACTCTTGCCACAGTGGATTGTTTCTCCACGGGTTTTATAATTTTGGACTGTGAGTTCATTAGTGGCTAGAGTTGAGGGTCTGTTTCTCTAGGCTGATTTTGCATTTCTTCTGCCAGGTTCCCTTGGTATCACTGGCTTGATATCATTTTGTATATTAATTTCTCAACTTTCAGTGTTTTCCAAGCAAAATACATGAGTTGTAATAATTCAAACCTCAATCATTGTGAAAAGCACACCTGTACTGACAGTCTTCAAGTAGGACTTTTTCTTACCCCAAAGCATGGCTGTTTGTCATCCTTTGCTGGTTGGCAAGATTTTTTTTTTTCTGGTGTATCTCCAGAATGAAGAATATAGACCTCTGAATTTTCTAGCTTTATATGGGAGCTCTCATTTATAACTTACTGTTTATTGGGTTTCTTACCCAAGTAGTGGTATACATCAAAGACAGAATAGTGGGAGTGGTCTGTGTATGTGGAGGTGAGAAGGCAGTACACTACTGTAATTAAAAACAATAATAAAACTGATTAAAAGTTGACCTGCTTTATATGAGGACCATGTCCTGGCACACCTAATAATACCAGTGAGAAAATTCTTCCCTGAAAAAAAATCTCTGGTTGGTTTAAGTTGAAATTATTGTTTGCATCTGGGATAGATTGCTCCACTACTCCACCTTTGGTAACTGACTCTCCCTAAGTGCATTCACAAAGTTAACATACTGAGATTTTGGTTTTTTTAGAATTGAGATTTTGGTTTTTTTGGTTTCATTTTCATTTCCAGCACCCAGGAATTTAAATTTCTTTCTTGTACATTTAACTATGCATTTAAAACAATGTTTGCTACATTTCATCCAGCATTTCCAGGCGTTTGTAGAGAATGAGTGATTAAGTAATCTTGCTTATCAAATTTCTAGAATTAGAAGTCCCCATGTTTCTGAAATTGAATTATAAAATTGCTAAATACCTTTTCTACTTTGTCTTCAGAACACATCATTTCTATTTGTTTATGGCACTGTTGTTGATAGAATGATTTAAGTTCATTTTCTTTAAGTAACATTTCTAACTTCAGATATTCTTGCCTGATTTCTTCTCGATTCTGGAACAAGCAGGTCAGAATTTCTTGAAATCTATTGAAAATAGGACATATTACAGAATCTCATTAATTCTGTGATAAATCATACAAAGTTTAAAGAAATGTATGAACAAAAGAATATATAACATTCACAGAATTAAACTCAGTGATAAACAGCAAGTAGGTATGAATGACTATTTTCTATTACAAAAATGTTTAGAAAAAGTTATTAACTTTATTTCTACTACATTATGTTTCTCTCTCTCTCTCACAAGGAAGATCATATTATTGAAAAATATAGGCATCATTAAGACATTTGGTATTGGTAATAGACTGCACTTTGTCTATGTTTACATCTATATGTAATCAAATTGCTTAGCAAAAATAAAATATTTTATGTTTGTAGGAATAGGATGATAATTTGGACGTGTACTATCTCAATTCACAAGGCCCCATTAGCAATATTATGTGTTGTTTTGGTGTTGGCTCACTGTGAAGAAATAAGCAGTAGGAGGCATAATCATATGGTTCCTCCACTACCCCCTAGAGAAAGTGAGAGAGCCAGTTTTTAGTTTCAGAATTTGTTATAATGAAAACACACCATACGGTTAGATACCCCCTACAGCCTGGCTAGAAATCAACTGACACTGTTAGGACCCAAAACATCCAAGTTTATAATGTGGTAAACCATAGGACAGCTGCTACAGTGTGCTTCCTTCAAAGGGCAACATGGATCTAGAAAATCAAAGTTGGGGAGTTTGATTCAGATTTCCAAATGCCCAAAGACTTCAAGCTGATTAAATTCTATAAAATCTCTGGATGGAATCTGCAATCCTGCATCCTTTGGGGTGAGCAGAACATTGGTCGGAGTGATATTTTCATTATATAAGAATATATTTGCATTTTTAAGTCATAGATCTGCTCTGAGCTACAGTAACAATATAAACAGTCACATACAGGCAACAATCTCAAAAAAAAAAATTAACTGTGAAACCTTTAGAATAAAATAAAGTATGTGCATTTAAAAATAAATGTTCTTTGGCCAGAGTTTTAGATATATTTGTAAAGATTGGTGGTAAAAACACTGCCAATTTACGTCAGTAGTTCTTAATGAAAGTCTATTGGGAATGAATATAAGCCACAATACATTGACTTTACTGCAGTTTTGTCAAACTGATAAATATTTCATAGGAAATATGTACAGACATTGCAATTTCATTGTATTATATTACACCAACACTAATGCCAGTAAATGAATTGATAAGTTATCTTTAGGTTATACCCAAAGATAATTTCTTAGTTTTTTGTAACTTTTTACTCAAGGACAAAAATAAATATTTGTCAATGTTGTGGTCCAGACTTATTTTAGTTTGTGGTATTTACTGATTAAGATGGGAGGAAGGGAATTAGTATCAAAGGTTTATAGAGAACTACTTTTTAAAAAACTATTATTTTAAAACTGAGTCCTAAGAAAACATTCAAATTAACTAGAAAAAAAATCTGCACCAATATTTTAAAGAGATGCATAATGAATATTAAACTCTACACAATTTTCTTGCCATAGTCACAAGTGAAGTTTTATACATACTCTTTAAAAAGCGCTATATTTTCTTTCTATGATTTCCTTTTGAATATTATCTTTTCAAGTAGTTTTGACAAACAGTTACGTATATTCTTCCCTTTACCTGTTTAAACTTCATAAAAATGTTACTTTTTATGGAAAAGATACTTTGAACATTTATGGAATTAAAAAACGTCCTATGTAACAGTATGATTGATATGAGATATTTCCGCTAGGCACAGTGTGGCACATGCCTGTAATCCCAGCTACATGGGAGGCTGAGGTTGCATGATCACTTGAGCCAAGGAGTTCAAAATCAGCCTGGGCAACACAGACATCATCATGAGAAAAAAAAAAGACATTTTACATATTTCTTTTGGGAGACAATTAATTCTGAGAGAAAATGATAAAGGTTGTGGGGTACATAATTTTTATCATTACCTTCTTTATGAATATAAATAAATTATTTAGCATGTTATCAGAATTAAAATCAAAGCTTTTACTGCTGGTTAAAAGTCAGGTTGAAATATGAAAAAACATCCAAATAAAAGTTTATTTCATAGCTCTCAGGCCATCTCCCTTCTGAATCATTAAATAAGAAGAAAACATTCAATGATTTAAAGCCATCAACTCTAGAAAAGTAAGGTTTTAATTGGTAAAGTAGAACTGTTTGAGTAGCGCTCAGCAATTCTATGGAAGCAATTAGTCCAACTTTGAGAAGCTGGTGATTTCCTTAATTTTCAAGACACTTCCATTAGAAAGAGATAACTGGTTGTGTGAGGACAGCTCTCATGTTTGACTAACAAACTGAAATAATAACAATAATAATGTATCAGAATTAAAAGCTTTCTTTGATGAGACTAAATAACAAGGAATCATTTTTACTTAAATCATTTTTTTAAAAGACACTATAAAATGGGTGAGAAATAATAAAAATACATCATAAGACTAATAAAATACACCGATTTTATCTCGAACTGTATTGTTAGGAGAATTAACAGAAAATAACTTAAACATACCAGAAAATTTCGGGTGTAAACCGAGCTCTTACACTGTAACAATATATACATCAACTTTACACTATATGAAAAGCTGATTCATTGTCATTGATAGAAATAACTGTTGTCATTCTTATGATGCTTGCAAAGTAGTGTAATAAGTGAACGCCAAGATTAAAACTTGAAAGACGCGATAGGTTCATGCCATTATCACAAGAGAGCAAACAATATTTCCCTTAACATTATTACAAATGGTGGTTGTACTGATAGATGGGAATAAAAATCATCAAAAGCTACAAAGCCACATATAAAAATAGATTAGAAGTTGTTATCTGAATATGTGGGGTATGTGGGGTCAATTAAGGCAGAAAAAATAATTATTTTTTTTCAAATCAGGGATATTCGATGTAAAGCATGCAATTTAAAAAAGTTGTAGTTAAATCTAGGTTGAAAGTCACTTGTTGACTAGACTCTTCTATTTTTCTTATGGATACCAAGACACACTTTCTACAAATTCTAGAGTCTCAAAACAGTGTGAACAACAATCATTGGTTTAAGTTGTGGTTGGTTTCTCATACTAATAACAGATATAATTAGCTCTGGAGAATGTCAAGTAAGTTTAACTTTACTCAACTTTAATCAAAGTTGAACTGATTCATTTACTATAGGGATTGTCAAAGCCTTCAATATGCTAATGTACTTTGGAAATCTTAGATTCCTTAATGAGGACTAATTCCCAAACTTGTTTGATCCAGGAATTCCTTACTGTCTTCCTAGAACTACTCAAGATTAACATATCTTGCAAGATACAGCGTCCCATAGGGTCACTGTGGAAAACTGTCTTAATTGCTTGAGGGAAAAGTACTTTTGAGTTCTGTATTATTAAATGCTTTCCTTTTTATATTTACCTACTAAGAAGCTTAGTGGAAATCTATCAAAATTCTATATATCAATTTATATCACTGAGAAATGTGCATTTAAATAATTAACTATTTAAACTCAATAAGTAGTTTAGTAGAGCTATATAGAGTCAATACAATAAAGGATATAGCAGATTTACATGAACTATACAAATAATGATAATGTCAGAAAAGAACAACATAAACACTATTCAAAATAAAAAAAACTTCATAGGTGACATAATTGGCTTTACCTCCACTATCTCATACCTAAGTCCTGGTTCTCTTCAAGGTCTGTAAAATCAAAACTAAAGTTACTTGATCTCTGAAGTGTGCACTATAAAGAGCAATCAGTGACTTCTTAATTCAGTTGAAACTATATTTACAGGCACATTTCATTTTATTGCACTTTGCAGATACTGTGTTTTTTATAAATTGAAGGTTTGTGACAACTCTGCAACAAGCAGTCTATGAGCATCAATTTTCCAATAGCATGTGCTTACTTCATGTCTCTGTGGCACGTTTTGGTAATTTTTACAATATTTCAAACTTTGATATTATTATTATATCTGTTATGGTGATCTGTGATCAGTGATCTTTGATGTTACCATTGCAATTGTTTACGGGTGCCACAATCTATGCCCATGTGAGATGGTGAATTTAATCAATACATGTTACATGTGTTCTGGCTGTTCCCACTGACCAGCTTTTTCATCCCTCTCCCTATTCTCAGGCCTCCCTATTCCCCGAGACACAATAATATTGAAATTAAGCCAGTGAATAACACCACAATGACCTCTAAGTGGTCAAGTGAAAGGAAGAGTCTCACGTTCCTCACTTTAAATCAAAAGCTAGAAATGATTAAGCTTAGTGAGGAAGGTATGTCGAAATCCAAGACAGAACAAAAGCTAGGCCTCTTGCACCAAACAGTTAGCCAAGCTGTGAACATAAAGGAAAGGTTCTTTAAGGAAATTAAAAGTGCTACTCCAGTGAACACATGAATGATCAGAAAGTAAAACAGCCCTATTGCTAATATGGAGAAAGTTTAGAGGTCTAGATAGAAGATGAAACCAGCCATAACATTCTCTTAAGCCAAAGCCTAACCCAGAGCAAGGCTCTAACTCTCTTCAATTTTATGAAATGAGAGAGGTAAGAAAGCTGCAGAAGAAAAGTTTGAAGCAAGCAGAGTTTGGTTGATATGGTTTAAAAAAAGAAGCCATCTCCCCAACAAAAAAGTATAAGGTAAAGCAGCAACTGCTGACATAGACGCTCCAGCAAGTTATTCAGAAGATTTAGCTAAGATCATTGATGAAGGTGGCTGTACTAAACAACAAATTTCCAAAGTAGATGAAACAGCCTTTGATTGGAAGAGGATGCCATCTAGGACTTTCATAGCTAGAGAGAACTCAATGCCTTGTTTCAAAGCATGATGACTGTTGTTAGGGGCTAATGCAGCTAGTGACTTCAAGTTGAAGTCAATGTTCATTTTTTTTTTTTAATTTTTAATTTTCAATTTTTTTAATTTCAGAAAATTACGGGGGGACAAACATTTTGGTTACGTGAATTGTTTCTGTACAGTTTGAGTCCAAGTGTGTGTCTATCACCTAGATAGTGTACACCGTACCCAGTAGATCAGAATTTACCCATCCCCTCCTCCTCCCTCCCACCTGCCAATGCTCATTGATCATTACAAAAATCCTACAGCCTTTAGGAATTATGCTAAATCTACTATGCCTGTGCTCTCTAAATGGAATAACGAAGCCTGGATGATAGCACATCTGTTTATAGCACGGTTTACTGAATATTTTAAGCCCACCATGGACACCTAATCCTCAGAAAAAAAGATTCCTTTCAAAATATTACTGCTCATTAACAATTCACCTGGTTACCCATGAGCCCTGATGAAGATGCACAAGGAGATTAATGTTGTTTTTCATGCTTGCTAACACAGCATCCAGTTTAAAGCTCATGGATGATGGAGCAATTCTGATAACTAAAAGAGTGCAATTGGTGTTCCTAATACAAAGAAATGATAAAGGTTTGAGGTGATTAATACCTCATTTACCCAGATTTGATTAATACACATTGTATGCCTGTATCAAAACATCACATGTAATCTATAAATATATATAAGTAGTATGTAACCGTAATAATTAAACACAAAACATTTTTAAAACAGGAGCAATTTCAACTTTCAAGTCTTCTTATCTAAGAAATATATTTCATAAAGAAATAGTTGCCATGGATAGTGACTACTCTGATAGATCTGGGCAAAGTAAATCGAAGACCTTCTGGAAAAGATTCACCATTCTAGATGCCATTAAGAACATTTTTGATTTGTGGCAGGTTAAAATATCATTAAGAGGAGTTTGGAGGAAGTTGGTTCCAATTTTCATGGGTGCTTTGAGGGGCTCAAGGCTTCAGAGACGAAAGTAATTGTAGATGTGGTAGAAATAACAAGACGACTAAAATTAGAAGTGAAGCCTGAAGATGTAATTAAGGAGTTGCTTTTTATGGATGAGCAGGAAAGTGGTTTCTTGAGATGGAATCTACTCCTGGGGAAGATGCTATGAACACTGTTAAATGACAACAAAGGATTTAGACTATTTCATAAACTTAGTTGATACAGCACTGGCAGGGTTTGAGAGGATTGCCTCTGATTTTAAGAGAAGTTCTACTATGGGTAAAATACTATCAAACAGTGTCACATGCTACAGAGAAAACTATTTTGTGAAAGGAAGAGTAAATAGATGAAAAAAATTTCAGTGTTGTCTTATGTTAAGATATTGCCACAGCAACCTCAGCCTTCAGCAGCCATCACCCTGATCACTTAGCAGCCATCAATATTGAGGCAAGATCCTCTACCAGCAAAAAGGTTAAGACTCACTGAAGGCTCAGATTATTGTCACTATTTTTTAGCAAGAGTATTTTTTTTATTAAAGTATGTACATTTTCTTTTTAGACAGAATGCTATTATATGCCTAATAGACTACAGTATAATGTAAACATGCAATGAGAAATTTAAAATTCATGTTACTTGCTTTATTGTGATATTCACTTTATTGCAGTGGTCTGGAACTGAATCTGCAATTTCTCTGAGTTATGTCTGTATACATTTATATTTACATTTATATGTATGTATATAAGAGACATATAATAAGTGATGATAATTAACATAAAATATTTCACTAAATTTTAAAACAATAAATTCCTCAAAATGAGATCTGAATGTCGTTTTTACCTTTCGATTTCTTTTTCCTGTGGGTTTGAAATCATTAACTTTGCTTTGTCATTTTCATCAGCAAAGGCTTTCTGTTCTTCATAGGCTTTTAGTTTTTCTTTTAACAATAAAATCTAGTGAAAAGAAAACACTAGTTAAAATATAAAAGAAGTTATCTGTCTCCATTTTACATGACCACAGCAAAATTTTAACTGTGAAAAATAAATGAATTAACCAGATTTCAATTGTAATAAAAAAAATGTTAAATTTTTGGACAATTAAGGTTACAAAATCCTATCAATGAGGAATTGAGGAGATTAACATAAAAATATAAACAGTAGACATACCTCTGCCTTCTGCTCATTACATATCTTTACATACTGAGTTATATGATTGTCGAGGTTAAGAACATTGCTCTTCAACTGTTGAAAGATAGAAATTATGATTGTGTATGACATAATAATCACATGAATATATATATGAACAAAATGGCATGATATCCTTATTAATTCAGTTCAATGAATTCAGAATTTGTGACAATTATGATTACGTGGCAATTATGATAATTATGCTCATGTTTAAAATCTGTGACAAGAGGATTTGATGAACACATTAATAATGTTGATGAAATTATAAAGAAATTATCTGAGAATAGGTACTTTATTTATTCACAATAAAAAACAAAAATCATCTTTCTCTTTCCTCTAGCTTCTAAGAAATTTAGAAATAATTTTATGTTCCACCCATTCATGAATTCAACTACTTTTTACTGAGTTCTTACTATATTTTACCCTTTTAATAATAGTATGGGCCACCTGGCATATATGGAATAGTGGAGAAAATATTAAACATATAAGTTCAAATACCTGATATGAAGGTCCTGCCCATTTCTTACTTACCTGACTTAGAATAACTCCCTGAGACTTGGGTTACTAGGCTGTAAAATGGAGCTAAAAATGTCTTCCTCAATGGGTTTGTAAGGATTACATGAAAAATATGTGTGAAAAACCCATAGGGTATGACCTTTTGCAATTAATTATATAAAGAGTATACAAACAGTTCTCTTGAGATGACAATAACCCGCTCATCTTCAGACACTTAATGGGAGCAGCAGAGGGGAAAGGGAGAAGAGCAAGAGACATCACAACAGTTTAACTTTAGGTCTCTTCCACTCCTGAGATAAGATTTTAAACATACATCATGTTTTGACTTATATTTAACTGTTCCAGTTAATGTTCAATTAACTAGGTTAGCAAAGACATTTCTAACACTCAGCTGCCTAACTCATTAGTAGAAATACAACCTTAATAATTTCACTAGAATTATAAAA
The DNA here is from genome assembly GCA_963574885.1 of Lepilemur ruficaudatus. Lineage (NCBI taxonomy): Eukaryota > Metazoa > Chordata > Mammalia > Primates > Lepilemuridae > Lepilemur > Lepilemur ruficaudatus. The sequence continues at coordinate 11,339 of CAUYRT010007757.1, forward strand.
ATCACATGTGCCTAATACCTTCACAAGAAAGGAAGAATAAACATACTTACAGAAGATTTAATGTCCTTTGCACGGTTAGCGTACTTAAGAGTGTTATATGTGTCATCGTAGAATACAGAGGAAGGACTAACAGCAGCTATCATTATAGTTTGACAGTTTCCTCCAAGAGAATCCTTTAACAAGCGAGTAAGCTTACTATTTCTGTAAGGAATATGCTGATTCTTTCTCTGAAAGAACAAAAAAAGAATTCTTATGTCATTTTCCACATTTAAATGTAATTCTACTACTACTTCACTATAAGAACTGAAGCACTACCCAACTTTGTCCAGATTTATGATATAATTGGTGATTGAAATAATGATGAATCTTATAGGATTATTCAGTGAATACATAAAACAAATACCCTATTTAAAAATTATATCTCCAACAGAGGATGAACTTTAGTTCATAATATAATAATGTATCAATATTGGTTCATTAGTTGTGATATATGTACCATATTAATGTGAAAAATTAATAATAGGGGAAACTGGGTATGAGGTATATTCAATAAAATCTTTCTGTATTACCTTAGCAACTTTTCTACAAATCTAAAACTATTTGAAAATATGTATTCAAAAATATTTCTATTCATTTGGAAAAAGAAATTAAAATACAAAATTAAACAAATATATATGCCTTATACAAATACAGTACAGGAATAATAAGAATTCTGCATGGCATGGAGTTACTTCTCTCCTTAAATAACCATCTTGCATGGATATAAAATAAATTGTAATTACAATGCTATAGATACTTCATCCAAAATCATAAGAGTTCTAAGAGAATTTAATTTTTCAAGATTTTCTTTTATTTAAAGATATATCTCTGATTTTAAAGTAACAAATTTCTAAAATGTACAACTTCTATATAAAAACAGATTCATTACAATGTTAAGCTGAAAGCAACCTTACGTTATCCAATGCATATCTTTCATGTTACGGAAGAAGAAACTGAAGTTAAGCAAAAAGTGGAATGACTTGACTCAGATCACACAGCTAGTAATTCGTAGAGCTAGAAATAGGTCCTAGGTCCCCCCAACTCCCAGTAGCAATGTGCTTTCCACCATAGCAGTCTTTCCCAAACAGTATGGAATGTGCACTGCAGGTAATACTCGAAATGATTTTACATGTGTAAGACATGCATTAAACACTGACTCATGAATAACTCAATAGAAGTCATTATTCGAAAATTAAATATTAGTATATATGACAAAAATCCTATGAAGGGCTTAAGTTTACAAAAGCAGTCTCTATACCATGCTATCTGCTTACATGTTTGAGATTTTAACCTAAAGACTGTAAAAGACAGCTTGCTTTTGTAATCTTCAAGTGATTTCAGTTAACATCTTTTCTTTATTTCCCCAATCATTTTAATATACTTTATTCTAAACCAAAAGGTAATATTTTGACTAGTTTAATAGTAATTTTCCTAAAGCTTTTGAGCTTGGTTTAACTAAAATTATATTATTATTTTTTAAAAACAAAGTCATTTTTACAAATACATAATTTGTCAAATATACTGTGTACTAGGTAGGCACTTCTGGCATATGGTACAAGTAAAATATTTTTAAATGCTCCCAAAGCATCTAGGAAAAATTATCCTATTAAATGATTTGATTACATTTTATATCTTAAACCCCTCTTTGACAAAATCAACACTTTTTAATACTTAACCCAATTTTATAGTATATAAACTACTAACCTGAAGAGAATTCAGTTTTTCTAAAGCATGTTTTTTTGTCGTCATGCCAATTCAATTATCATGCTTGCTGTGTAGTGATCATTAAATGGTCACTTTAAAAACCAAGTTCAAAATAAGTGATGAGAATGTATCATAAAGTATTCAACCAATTCTGATTATAAAATTGGAAATCAAAAAAACCCCCAAATCACAGTTTTATTTAATAGACTAGGCTCTCTGAGGTCTTTGATATGAATATAAACATTATTGAAATGCTCTTGAAATTTGATTTGTACCAGACTTTTATAACAAAACTATATTAAATAGTATCTAGGAATTATGTATTTCAATATTTCAAAATATTTAACAAATAAATACATAGTATTTATGTATACATAATTTATGTGTACATAGTACCTACCTTTGTATCTGCTAAGGCATTGATGACATTCCCAAGAGCTAAAAGTGATCTATTAATATTTGTGCCTTCTACAAACCGGGTCCCCTTAGCACTGGTACTACTGGCACGTTCAGATCCTGCCAGGTCAATGAGTGACATCTTGGCAATACGGACATTTTGATTAATGCTTGCTGTTTTGTCCTGTTGTCGTAAATAAATCTTTTTGAAATTACAGAATAGGAAAAAAAAGAATAAGATTTAGCATAATTAAAAGGGAAACATATCTTATTTTTAAGAGCAAAAAATCAAAATTATTTTCATTTTAAAAGCCAACTGAACAAGGTATAATCTGACTGATATTTAAGAGTACTGGAAGTAATCACCAAAGCAGACAAAAATATAAAAATAAAAAGACTTCCTATATGTGTACCAGAGAAAAAATAACTCTTGACCTAATAGAAGGTGAAAATAACTGCCCTTTGTATTCTGGTACTCCTTGACCAAGAACATGGCATTATCACAGGTGATGATGGGGGCACATGTCCTATAGAAACACTATTCCTAAGAGAAAACCAAAGGTAGTGGTCAGAATGCTTTACATGTCTCCAGAAATTGTCCCCAAAGGAAGGCTGGATTTGAATCTTGACCCCCACTGAAGAATAAATTTATTCTAATCTCCAAAACTGTTGTATGTCCTTATAATTAAAAAAATATTGCACATGAAAAAGATAGTACTGGGATACATCACTTAACGACAAGACTACCTTCTGAAAAATGTGTCCTTAGGAGATTTTGTCATTGTGCGAACATCATAAATCTAGCACAGGAAAAAAGGATGCAGTCAAGGGATTCAGTAAACAGAATGTATTAGGCTGCTGCCAGTGTTATATGGCATACCATTTTACTGCAAACTTTTTTTATTTGTAAGTAGAGGAGCACATTCTAAAGTAATGATAAAAGGTATAGTATATACATATACCTATAACATAGTTGTATATTATCAACTATTATGTACTATACATAATTGTATGTATTATACTTTTATATGACTGGCAGTACAGGTTTGTTTACACCAGCATCTCCACATGTCAGTAATGCATTGTGCTGTGACATTACAACTATGATGTTATTAGGCAATGGGAATGTTTCATCTCCCTTATAGTCCTACGGGACCACAGATGTATATGACTGAAATGTTGTTATGTGGCACATGACTGTACAGTAAAGTGTATTTGTCATTTTCAACTGTTTAGTAAAGCATAATTTATTAAAATAATTTAAGCTACTTTGTAGCAGTTTATTTGAAATAAATTACATGGCAAACCTAAAAGAGATGAAGAAGGTAAGCTATTACTCCATTATAAACCTTTTTATTCAATTTTCTTATAAAGCAGAGTTTAAGACACTTCAGGGAAATCTCAGTGTCACAGATAAACATTACACTCAATATAATTGATAAATGAAGAGTCAGTAGTAAGAATAGAAAAGATCAACGAAAGTTTTCTTTATTGGAGACTATCTGAATGGCTTGAATACCTCTGATACGAATTCTTTCAACTATAACAATTTCTTTCTTATACGATGAATTTCACATAGGATATGTCAAATTAAGTTTATATTACCATTTGGATATTAATGAGACTAGAACTGCTAAGAAATAATAGCTAATAACCTATGCTTTAGCTCTCTCTGGAACTGTATTACTAAAAATACTGTGTCAATTGTAACTTACTTCTTTAAAGAATATAATTACTTATATGGCTCCTATGGAGAAATACTTTAAAAAATGAATTGTATTTTCCCAAATTATTAGTTCTATAAATCTAGACCTATGGAGAGAAATCTTACTCAGAATATAAGATTAACTATTGGAAAAATTAAATATTTTCATCAAACAAAAAAAACTTCTATCATTACCACTTTACCATTTTTTATGTTCACAAAGGGGGCAATTTATATTTTTGATTTACAACATCTCTATTTTAAATATTCTTGGTGATAGAATCTTCTCAAAACTGCAAAGTAAAGGAAGTACTGAGAGGTGGAGAAGTCTATACATGAAGAAATTTTTTTTTCTCATGTGTGAAAATTATTTAGCCATTAATTTGGCTTCATTTATTTTAAATTTAATTTTAAGAGTGATAATCTAGTGGCCTGCTACCTGAAAAACAGCATGAGAACGAGAAGATGTAGCATTCATATCGGTGGGATGTTGTGTTCTGTTTTTGTTTCCATTATCCAATAACTGTAAAATTTCTTCTGAGGATTTGGGCTAGAGAAGTTTAAACAGAAGAAAAATATACAAATTAGCAACCTATCTTTGTATTTTTCAATAAAATTTCAACAAATGAGAAGACATTTCAAGGTAAAAGAAAATGTACAAAACTGTTTTGTATAAATTCAATCCTATTAAATATTGATTGTGTATATCATTTGCTTGGTACTTTGGTGTTACAGGAGGAATAAAAGATAAAATCCAGCCTTTAAGGAGAAAAAATATACATGTGTTAAGCAGAATAACACATGACATTAAATATTCAAGATGATTTTTGAAAGAAGAGTTCACTCAATTATTTCTAAAGAAAATAAAATAAGACTGAAGATATACTCTGAATTCTGCACTTCATTAGGTTTTTCTTTCTCCCTTAAACAGGATGAAAAGTAATTGGGTATTTAAAAGGGTTAAATAATCACACTTGCTATTCTAAGAAAAAAGACATCTATAAACATACCTGGTGTAAAGTCAGTCCCTGAACAACCACACCTTTTTGGGCATCTTCCCGGACAGCAAGTGGCCCTGAATTTACTAAGAGGTCACGAATCTGTTCATTATATACCTTAAAAAACAAACAAACAAACAAAAAAACTGCTTTAGTATCAATGTAAAAACTATAGTGATTACATCACACACATTGCTGATTTAAGGTTACTAGAATTTTATCTTAAAGACAAGCAGCAGCTCATTTTCATTCATTTCACCCTTTCTATCTCATGTTGCCATTAATTTTCTGCCATTCCAAAATATAGAAGAGTTTGATTACCTAGGTTTGAAATTGAAGCTTAAAGTTGGAGTCATTTTATCCTTACCCCATAATTCCTGACTTGATGACTATGGTGAAACAGAGATAAGTAAGATGGCTGAATTGCCTTTACTTATTTCCTGGAAATATATGGAACACATGGCCTTGGGAAATTCTGGTGTAGTGAAATGGCGGGTTGTATGGAGATGACATGGTTCTTACTGGAGAAGATATTTATTATTTCATTATGTCCAAATAGTCCCAACTTTTTAAATTTTAGAGATTAAATGTTAAGGAAAAACACATATTCAATGATGGATGGTATTTGTTTCATTTATCCCTCAATTACATTAAGTGTGACATATAATTATTAATAATAAATTTCAAAAGCAGACTCCTCCTCATTTGAATGATGAGGGAATTAAGGCCTTACGAGGTTAAATGATTTGTCCATGCTCACAAAATAGTAGAATAGGAACTGGAGCCTAGGCAGCTTTACTCTGCTGCATTATATTGAGTACACATTTGCAATTTTATATCTCTGGTAAGTTTTTAAAAAGTAATTTCTATAAGTAACACATATTTCTATGTAGTACTATTGTCCCGATTTTATGAATTTATTAAAGGTACAAAGTTTATTACTTGCCAACCGAATGACAATTACAACTATTACTGATAAGATTTAGGAAAAAACATATAAGAATAAGTCTTTAAAAAAACTATTTTGTATGATTTCCTTTCATGTTATAATAGCCCATAGTGATAATTCATTGTTGGTACAATTCTCTACAATAAATAACCATTTTATTAAAATGTAATAAACTCGAAGTAGTAAAATGATAATATCAAGAGTTTTTTTAGATCTTTTTTTCTTTTTTTTTTCTTCTTGAGACAGGGTCATGCTCTGTTGCTAGGGCTAGAGTGCAGTGGTGTCATCATAGCTCATTGCAACCTTCAACTCCTGGGCTCAAGTGATCCTCCTGCCTCAGCCTCCCAGTAGATCTTATTTTCTGATGAGTAGCAGTTACTTTTCTGTTGCTTACACTTATCCACTTCAATTATACCAAACAATTAGAATGATTGCTCTCAAGCTGGTCTATGCATGAGATTCACCTAGGAACTTCAAAAATCACATATGCCTCGGCCATACCCCACACCTATTAAATTAAAATATCCAAGGGGTGAGGCCCATGCATATCTAGTTTTAAAAAGTTCCATAGGCAATTCTGGCACACAACCTGAGTGGAAAGCCATATTAGAAACTGCCTTATCATTAACATGAAAGAAGATTAAAAGAAAAAAAATCAATAAAAATTATGAAAATAAACAAACTTTGAAATTCTCCCCAGTTATAAAAGGATCTAAAGAAAAAATAATGAATGCTGCCACCTTCTTTTCCTAACTGAGGTTCGGAACAATTCTTTTCACTATTTAACTACAGAAAATGAGTTTTACTTCTTTTTTATCTCTAAGTCTTGATGAGGAAATTTTAAACAACATATATGATTTTAATCAATCTTTGGAAGAAACTCTCTCAGTAGGGACCAAACTACAAGATGTTAATAAGAGAGAAATTTTCTGACACCAGAAATGAATAGGCAGTGAAATCAGGGTTTTAGGTTTCTGCACTGGTTTCTGAAATAGTACCTGAACGCAAAGTTAGAGTGCCTGCCACTTACTTACCATTTGTTGAATGCTAGCTATTATTAAGAGAGTAGGAGGCCTCAAAGAATGATGGGGTAAGTCAAAAAGACTCAAGAGCAGCATGAAGGTGCCAAATCTTGCACAATTTAAACATACAAAAAATGATTACAGAAAGGGATTATAATCTATTCAATAAAGTAGAAATGTATGAGTCCATGATGATATAATAAAAGACAGGGAAAGCTCTTCCTTATAGCAGAAAGTCAGTGAATAAATGTAGGTGAAATGATAGAATTGAAAAATCACCATCATCTACCATCATAATAACTGATTCAGGCATAAAACATTAGCAGATGCTAATACTAATTAGATGAGAGTTTGAGGAGTAAATATTATCTTCCCACAAGGTACTTACTAATTATAAAAGGTAAAATATAAAACAGTATCTCTATAGTGGAGATGACTTGCAGACACCAGCGTAATAAAACTGATCAATGTTTAACATTGCCAGTAATGGGGCAAACCAACAGCATAAGCTTCTTGACATGATGTCATAAGAATTCAACATCATTTCTGTGGTGTCCCTGAGAGGGCATAACCTGAATCTATTCACAACAAACCCAAACTGAGAATTTTTTGACAATGTCATGAAATACAAAGAAACATACAAAAAAATTGCAGATTAAGAAGACTTATGAGATACGACAACTGAATGCAATTCATGATCTTAGATTTTCTTTTTCAACAAAGGGCATCAATGGAATAATTAAGCAAAATTTCATTAAGGTCCATAGATTAGATAGTAATATTGTATCATTGCTAATTTCTTGATTTTGATAACTATCCCATGGTTAAGAAAATTTCCTATTTTTACAAGTCTGCAACTTACCTCTGTAAAAAGAAATACACACATATACAGAGAAAGAAAGCAAATGTAGTAAAATGTTAAGATCGACGTGAAGGGTATCTCGAAATTTTTTGTACTCTTCTTGTAACTTCTCTATAAGTCTGAAATTATGCCAAAATAAGAAACTTCACAGAAAAATTGAGATGCATAACAAATACTCAAGACCAGAAAGTTTAACGATTTTATATATTTGTGAGAAAATTCCTGTATAATAAAATAATTTGAACAATCATGTAACTTAAAGATTTCTCAAAATTACTAAATAATTCAAAGAATGATATTGCCAACTTACCTCCAGGTAAGAAACTGCTGTACTACATACTTTCTCTTCTTTAATCTCATCCATGCATTTGTAAAGGTCTAACATTGTTAGGTACATCACTCCAGGTTCAGTAGCTGATCCTAGCATTGTGTAGGTCTTCCCAGCTCCAGTGGCACCATACGCAAGTACTGAGTTTTTAGGAAAAGGGATCAGAGTTCTTTGTTATGACATATTACACTACTATATCCAATCTCTGATGGATAGTTCCATCTAGATATCCTAAACAATAACTTTAAACCCAACAGATCCAAAACTAATTTATAGTCTTATCCTCAAAATCTGCGAATTTTAGCACAAATCAACTCTTACTCCTATATTCTCTGTTCTGATTAATGGCACCATTGACCTCCACCCCAACTCTAACACTTGCTACCTTTCTTCCATAGCAGTCTTATAAATTTTAATTGATTAGTTATTAGTCTCCCTTCCTCTTAGTCTCAATCTTCTTTAATCTATCCCTTGGTTTGTACAGACTCACTTTTATGAAAAAGAATTGTGAATATGTGAAGTCTTCTTAACTATTCCGCAATTTTACATAAGAAAGTTAAAATTTCCCACTTTGGAATATTATAAAACACTCTAAGAGACAGTGCTTACTTAACTCTCCAGCTATGATTTATTTATTTAATAATCTAGATATTGAATATCTAGATTATTCAATATTCTCAGCATTCACTGTTCCTTTTCCACTCTACTGCCTTTATCCTGGAGAGTCCCTCTACTTAATCCAGCAGGAAAATTTCTACCTGTTTCTAAATACTAAGCACAAATGTCACTTCTCTGTGCTTTCCCTGATGGTCCTAGGCAGAAACATCCAATCCCTCATTTCAGCCCTGAGTATATGCTGCACATCCACTTCCCTCTATCCTAGCATGTATCATACTGTATTACCAACTGTGAGCTCCACCAAAGCAGAGGCCATATAAACTTAGCATCCAGAAAATCACCCGGCACAAAGCAGGTATTCAATATAAATTTGTTGAATGAATGATCCCATTCATTCATTCTGAATGAACTAGATACCATTTATAAAATTCCTTTTAAAATTTTTGTTTTAGGCAAATTGCTTTGTTTCCAAGATTCTATCCGGTACAATACAAAAGTCATGAGTTTATTCAAATGTATAAAAAACCTAGTCTCTAAATTACATACGGCAAACACCCAATATAAGATTCATTTAAGGCAATAAGCCCTAATACTTACCCTGGTTGATAGTATTTTTATAAATTAAATCTCTCTGCTAAGCTAGATATTAAAAAACTACAAAAATACTTTTCAGTAGAATGAATTTAACTGATGCATGTTTTCCTTTCTTCTATTCTATGTAAGCTGGTATATCGAGAAGCCATAAGACAGCTGGAAAAGAATATAAAGTAAAACCACAAAGGAACCAAAGATTTAATAGTAGTTTGGTAGATAGTCTTTTCTTTTTGTAGTCAAGAAAAATTTTAAAAATCTCTAGAGACAATATGAAGTTTCCTGAATGAGGAAATGACTATCTGCTTAAAAATGGGAATCACAACAGTATCAATCAATAAACCACATTCCATTTTAACTTGACCAAGAGGTCATGTATTCTGTGATAAAACTGAATGAGTCGGTGAAAGACAGTCAAACATGTTATAATTGTGAAGTATCTTTGGGAAAATGTCATAGATACTGATAATTAAAAAAAATATTAATAATGGTGCTCAGTGCCCTGTAAGCATTGAATAAACTGGCCATTTCGGGTATCTCTTTTTCTATGAAATCAATGTGGCCTTTTTGAAAGGCAAATTATTATAAACTCTCCAAAGCAGGAGAGATGCTTCTTGGACTGAAGAATGGCTAAACAGCTCAATATATTCAATTAACATGGCATGTTAAAATTTTTATTTCAATGTATCATAAAGAAAAATGGTACTGCAAAGAAACTGCCAAGTGTTCAGAAATGTCTTGACTATTCCCCAGGGATATATAACCTGTCTCTCTCTCTGTCTCTCTCTCTGTCTCTCTCTGTCTCTCTCTCTCTCTCTCTCTCTATATATATATATCTATATCTATATCTATATCTATATCTATATATGTAGGTAAACAGTGGGAAAATTTATGAATATAAATTATGAGAAATCTAGTATCAATTGAAATAAGCATGTGGTATAATAAAATGGGAAATGGAAAGGATTGACTGTCTATAGAGGTCATAAGACAACCCCAGAAGAGAAAGGTTCACAAACGATATATAAATTATATATCATGACAAAATTTCTTTTTTTAAAAAAATTTAAATTTCTTATTTTTTGTAGACATGGGGTCTCGCTATGTTGTTTAAGGTAGTCTCGAACTCCTGGCCTGAAAGGATCCTCCCGCCTCGACCTCCCAAAGTGCTAGGATTATAAGCGTGAGCCACCATGTCTGGCCATGATGACTAAATTTCAAAGGAATCTACATTCACAGGTAAGATCTATCAAAATTCTTTTTTGTTTTAGACAAGAGTATGGCTCTGTCACCTGGGCTAGAGTGCCATCATGTCAGCCTAGCTCACAGCAACTTCAAACTCCTGGGCTAAAGCAATCCTCCTGCCTCAACCTCCCACGTAGCTGGGACTACAGGCATGCAACACCACGCCTGGCTAATTCTTTTTATTTTTAGTTGCCCAGCTAATTTTTTTCTATTTTTAGTAGAGATGGGGTCTCGTTCTTGCTCAGGCTGGTCTTGAACTCCTGACCTCAGGTGATCCTCCCACCTCAGCCTCCTAGAGTGCTAGAATTACATACAGGCGTGAGCCACTGCACTCGGCCAAAATTCTTCAGAATTTTAGCATACAATCACCTTAAATAAGGAAGGGCCAAGTAGATGCCCCTCCTAATGTAAAATAGAAATCAGATGGAGAAATTAAATCCCAAATTGAAGCAATTACCTGTGCAATTATATCCATTCAAAAAACTACGAAGAATTGGCTTAGTAGTGTGTTCAAAAACTTCCAACTGAGTTGAAGTTTCATCAAAAACAGCATCAAATACAAATTTCAGATCTTTATTTTGTCTCTTCAGAATATTTCGATTTGCAATTTTCTTGCCACGGAAAAAACTGTCTTCTTCTTGTTTGGGATCAAAAACCAGGATGTGTTTATCCACAACATTAACTACTTTATGGAATCCAGCAGCCTTTTCTTTTGTGTTTTCAGGACGTACACGAACAACTACTTTCATGTGGTGACACAGTTCTTCCTCAGCGACAGACATTGTTGATTGTATGATTCCTGTTTATATATATGCTTGAATATTTCTCTGAAATTAAAAAGGAAAATAAAGGTTTAATATTACCTTTACTTGTGTGTATATAACTGGCATGTAGTATTCATTCTAAAAAGGTGTTAATTCTATTCTAATCACCTGGTAAATGTTACTAGGGAAAAATATATGTATGTGTACATATATATGTGCACATACATCCATATATATGCATACACATAGATATATATGCACTTAAATACCATAAAACAAAAAATTAAATGGCACACACATGCACAAAACCATGATAAAAGTTTTATAATACCTGCAACATTAGTTAGACCCTGGGTTTCAGCTTAAACACAAATACTATAGCTAAACCATATATGATCACAGCTATGCTACCCAAAAACCCAGCTTTGAATTTCACAAGAGCTCCAGCACTATTTTAGCTTGGGTCATGAGAATGGACAGGAAAGGATCTCTCAGAATTGTATCAAGGTGGGAGAACCTTGACTTGTGAAGTATTTTTAGTAAAGTGATCTTGGCTATAAGCCTCTGGCAATGGAAAGTGATACATCCAGGCTGGTCTAACTGTATCTCAGAGACCCACAGGGTTAAAAATAGTTCCATGGCTGTATCAACAAGCTAGCTCAGGTCTGAAGGTGACAGAGATGGCATGTACTCCTTAGTGTATTCAAAGATCCTAGTCTCTGAATATAGATCCTAATTTCTACTTTCTAATGATATTCAATGTTTAAGGAATCCATGATAGGTTTAGAAATTATTGTCTGACTTTACGATGGCCTCATATGAAAACAGGAAAAGTAAACAAAATAACAAAGATCAATAATTTGGAAGTGTTAACTATCCAGAAAATGATCTAAAATCTAAAAGACAAAAAAAAAAAACAAAACCAAAACAAACCCAAAAAACACCTCAAAAAACAAGAACAAAACAAACATTAGAGTAAGGACTTCAAGGAGGTGATGGAATTAGTATGCTCAAGCAATCCCATTTCTGGGTATATATCTAAAGAAATTAAAATCAGTATGTTGAAGAGATGTCTGCACTCTCAAGTTCACTGCAGCATTATTCTCACTAGCCAAGACAGGGAAACAATGAGTGCCCATTAGCAGATGATTAGATTATATACATACAATGGAATGCTATTCAGTTTTAAGTATGAAATTCTGTCATTTGTGACAACATGGATGAATCTAGAGGATGTCAGGCTAAGTGAAATAAGCCAGGTACAGAAAGATAAATATCACATGACTTCATTTATATGAGGAATCTAAAATTTGAACTCATAAAAGAGTGAGCAGAATGGTGGTTACCAGAGGTTGGGGTGGGTACGGTAGGTGGAAAAGGGGAAATGTTGGTCAAAGGGTACAAAGTTTCAATTAGACAGGAGGAAGAGTTCTGGTGATCTATTGCACAGCAAGGTAACCACAGTTAATAACAATCTATTGTATACTTCAAAATTGCTAAGAGTAGATTTTAAATGTTCTCACCACAAAGAAATGATAAATATGTGAGGTGATAGATATGTTAATTAGCCTTATTTACTCATTTCACAATGTATACATGTCTCAAAACGTTATATTCTACCCCATAACTACATTTATTTGTCATTTAAAAATTAAAAGAAAAAAATCTATACCAAAACAGCATTTGAATAAGGACTTGAAGGATGTGAGAGAGTTACTCAGGCATATGTTGGGGGAAGCACTTTTTGACAGGGAGAAAAGCTGGTGGAAAGATCCTATAGGGTGGTGCTTGGTGTTAGCTGGAATGGAGTGAGCAAAGGGGAAAGTAGTAAGATTAGATGAGAAATGTAGGCCATTAAAAGAATTTTGACTTGTACTCTGAGAAAGATAAAGAGCACTGGAAGGTTTTGAACACAGAAGTGACATAATCCGATCATTCTCACAGCTGTGTAGATAACATACTATAGAGAATAGAGACTAGCCTATTAAAGTAATATAGACAAGAGATGATGGTGTCTGCCCAGAATGGGGCAGTGACAACAGAGGTGGTATGTGGTCAGATTCTGGACATGTTCTGAAGGTAAAGCTGACAGAATTTCCTGACAAGTAGATGTGGATTATGAGAGAAAGACAGGATTCAAGAATAACTCCAAGGTTTTTAGCTTGGAAGAATGGAGCAGTTATCAACTGACATGGAAATAACTGAGGGTGGAGCACTTTGGGGTTGGCGGGAGATCAGGAGTTCAGTTTTGGTCATCTTAAGTCTCAGAGTTTTAACAGACATCCAGGTGGAAATGTCAAAACAGCTGGAAGACAGGTTAAGAAAGTAAAGGTTTTCTTTAATGTCTTAATGCAGTTTTAAGCTTTTAAAAGTTAAAACTGCATTAAGACTTTCGGGAAATCTTAAATCAAGGAGGAGACAGTGATCAATTATGTTAAAAATTATGCTAATAGGTCAAGTACTTAATGAAAATTAACCATGGGATTTAGCAACATGGAAGCCAATGAGAAAAGTAATTTTGGGGGAATGGTAGGGACAAAACCTGAATGGGAGAAGATTCAGAGACACGGAATAAAGAAAGTACTACTTCAAAAGGGAGGAGAGAAATTGTCTTAGTGGAGGGGGAAAAGTGGTCAAAAGACGTAGTTTTTTAAAATGGGAGAAATAACAGCAATATTAAAGCTAAAATTGTGTCACAAAACCAGATACTTTTGGACAGAATTCAAACAAGGCCAAAGCAATCTAAAAGCAGCAGATACTTGACACAGCTTTGCATTTTTAGGGCTCTGTCTTTACCCCAAAATAGAACTCTGAAAAGGAAGGGATGGGCATTTGGATTCTAACAGTCTGGTCCCACGTGAATTACTACTCTGCTGTTTCTTCATCCTTGAGCTTCTGTCTAACCAAGTTTCACAAAGCACCTTTACCACCTCACTTCCATGACCTTGGACGAGTTACTGAATTTCACTGAATCTCAGGTTTCTGTTTCTATAGAAGAGACAGTAAGACCTCATAGGATTGTTGTGAAGGCTAAAAGAGGTAACAAATACTAAGTGTAGTATTAAGGTATTTGATAAATGTCAATTCTCTTTCCTATCTGCCCCTACTCCTGCCTCTTCTTCCAAAGTAACTGAGTCCATCCTTATGTGTTTCCCAATGGGTTTATTATGACTGGCACTTTGGGTAGGACAATTCTCCCTTGTTTAGAACTGCCCCATGTATTAGAGGATGTTTAGCATTTCTGTCCCCTGCCTATTAAAGGACAGCAGTATCCCACATTACTTGTGATACCTAAAACTACCCCCTACACACTTTTCTAACATTCAACAATGTTTTGACTTTAAGAGACATACTTGTTAAAAAAAAATGATAGATTAAATATACATAAATGAAAGTTAAAAAGTAAACATAAAATATCATGTCATTATTTCAAAATAGACTTTAGAATCTCAAGGTTGGAAGGTATCTCTCACCAATCAGTTAATTAAGTTAACTATTAGATATTACAGCCAGACAACTTAGGTTAAAATCCCAGCTCTACTGCTTAACTGGCTGTGATAGTAGGGAAATTATTTAACCTCCTTGAGGCTAAGTTTCCTTACCTGGAAAGTGAGACTAACAATAGAGCTATACCTACCCCAGAGTTATAAGGATTAAGTAAGGATAAAACACTTACCACAGTGTTAGGCTCAGCGTATGAACTAAAGTGTTTGCTATTATTATTATTTACAATGTAGTGAGGGAAACATATTAATAAAATATTGATACAAACATGTAAAGGTATAACTGTGACAAGCGTTATAGGGAATAAGTTAACAGTGCTATATAAGATTGTAATGGGGGATTAATATTGCTAGAAGGCTTTCTAGAAGAAGTTACTAGAGCTGAGAATTGAAGAATAGACAGTTATTAACCAAGTAAAAGTATTAAGGAAGGAGAACTAGTTATGCATTTAGTAAATATTTATTGAGTACCTTCTATGTGCTGGCATTTTTCTGAGCCCTGGAATAGAAAGGTCAGGAGCGTGTGTGGAGACTCCTATTTTAGATGAAGCAGAAAAACCTCTCTGGTGGGGTGACTTTTTAAAGAGACTAAAGTGAGGGAGCAAGCCTCTCTGGGGCATGAGCATTCTAGGTGGCAGGTCCAAAAGCCTGTGATGGGAAAGAACTTGTGCGGAGTACACAGGCTAATTGGCTGCATGGTCAATTTGCTTACATCTCTTGTTTCTTTTAACTGGTTAGTTTTAGGTGAACAGATGTAATTTTATCTACAGCATCTAAAGAAATGTTCAAGGGAAGCTTTGCTCCCTTCTGCAGCAGCTAGAGAGAACAGAGGGGAAGGGAAGAGGTTTCATGAAAACATAAAAACTAGATAAGAATGAGGCCAGGTATAGAAGATCTTTAATGTAAGACTGTAGAGTTTAGATTTATTTTGAGGTTAATTGGGAATTATTGAAGGCATTTTAGAAGACAATAGACCTTATTCAAGTAACATTTCAGGGAGAAATTCTGACAATTACCTAAAGGGATTTAAGAAGGATAATGTCAAATATAACATTGTCTTACAACTTGTTACAGATTTTAACAAAGACATTGATCTTAATTTTTAAAGTAACCTGTATTTCCCTACTTTTCAAAAGCAAATAAGTAAATATTATTTTTTAATAAAAATGCCCAAGGTCAACAGAATCATTAAAATATAAAAACTAGCCAGGGCAACAGAGTGAGACTCTGTCTCAAAATAAAACACACACACACACACACACACACACACACACACACACACACACACACACATAAATTAGTTTATGTTCAAATATACTCAAACTTACCGGGATTACTGTGATTGCTGCTACTTAATACATGTCCTCTTTCTTTTCTAACATGGCTGACTAAAAGAGTTGATTCTGAATACAGCACACAGCATATTCCTTGACCATCTTTAATATGAAGCAGCAAAAGAAAAACCTAAATATTGTTATCTGTACAATAATGTGTTGATTCACAAATTCTTTTCAGACAACAGTTCAGAAGACCATTTTACAGCCTCTGATCAATCTCATCATATCTACTCCTAAGTGGTATTTGTTGAATAGAATCAAAACAGCAAAGTGGTTGGATTTCATTGGTGAGACAGCAATATTATACTTTCAAAACCATTGTTCATTATAATACAGGTTGAGCATCCCAAATCCAAAAATCTGAAATCCAAAATGTTCCAAAATCCAAAACTTTTTTGCATGACACTCAAAGGAAATGCTCATTGGAGCATTTTAGATTTCAGATTTTTCGATTACGGATGCTCAACTGGTAACTATAATACCAATACTCCCAAATCCCCAAAAATCTGAAATCCAAAAAACTTACGGTCTCAAATATTTTGTATAAGGGATACTAAATCTGTAGAAGAGTATTTGTGTAGTCTAAGAGAGAGTAAGATAGAAAACATAATGAAGGGGAAGGGTTAGACTACGTGATACTTCAGGTCCTTTTCTAGGTCCAAAATTTTATGGTTATTGTGTATGATTAGAAAGAGTACAAGAGAATGATAAGAAATGACAGCTAATGGGACTACTTATTTTTGCTTTTATCCCTAGTGTCTTGTAGAGAGACTGGTGTATATTAAGCTCTCAAACATATGAACAAATAAGTTAATAAGCTACAAAAAGTACTCATAGAATCCAAAAAACAATTTACCCTTTTAGAGTAGAGGCAAACAAAATGTATTTCCATAAGAGAAACAACATATTATAATAAAGTACAATGATTGACACTAACAGACAATCTCAGTGAGGACCCTGAGGTATCAAAAAATGTTAAATGTTCCCAATTTCTTGTTTACAAAATTAGAGAAATGGGAAGATCATGTTTTATTTTCATCATGGAGTGTGGTTAAAATATTTTATTACTTACTTAACAAGGCTAATATTCGATTTCTGGGAGAATCATTTATGTAGAACAGTTCATTCCTCTGCAATATTGAATGAAGACGTACTGAAACCTAATTGTCTTCAATAGCTGCATGGTAATACAAACCAAGGTGAACAGACAAATCTTTAACTAATAACATATGTAGCTATTGCTCATCCTAGATAAAGCCACTTCATATAGAGTTTTTTTCCAAAGAATCTATCCAAAATAGTGCCATCCTGTTTTTGACTTTTCAATCCCTTACCAGGGTTATTTTTCTTAGAATTTAGCATTAATTAGAAAATACATATTATTTCCCCCGCCCCCGGACCCAGAAAACACATATTATTTGGTTACATTTTTATTGCTTGTTTTCTTTCTAGAATGTAAGCACTGGGAGGGCATGGACTCTGATTATGAATTCCCTGTGCTTGTCAGATATCACACAGTAGCCATTCTCAGCAAATACACTTTACGAATGATTGGATTAGGTTGTTATGGTGATAACTAACTAGTAATAATGGACAACGATGATTATTATTTGAGTATACTTTCTGTGTCAGACATTATGGTAAACATTTAACATTCATCATCTCATTCAATTCTTATAATAATCACGTAAGATATAGGTTCTATTATTGTCTCCATTTTACAAAAGCGGGAACTTAGCCTTAAAATAAGTAATTTTTCCAAGATGAAATAGCAAGTAGGAAGCCAAATGCGGATCCAGGTCCAAAGCCAAAGTCCAAACTAGGCTCTAATGGAACTGGACGGGAAGGCTTCCAAACAGTGGTACAGAAGCAAAGTTACGGTTGTGAATTATTTCTTAATTACAATCTCATATCTGAATTAGATTCAACAAACATTTTTTAGGATGACTGATAGTCCATATTATTATTTATAGTGTCTATCTAACTTAAACTTCTCTTTGGAATAATCTTAGTCTTAGAGCCACTGCTTCCACTAACTTATAAGCATCAGGGAAGAATGAAAAGTTCAAATGGAGGGAATGGCACCACTGACAGCTGGGCTATTTTTTCCTCCTAGTTTTCATAGAGTCAAGAACATAAAAGTAATTTTATTGTGTCCTAACTGAGTCAAGATATACATATAGTGGGAGAAGACGCCCTTTCAAAGTGAAAATTTTGTTTAAATATTCTTCAATAACATAAGAGGAAATTAATTACTACTGTTAATGGCAGATAATCTTTGTTTACTGAAACAGTTCTTAGAAAGTAATACAAGCGTGATAATAAGCATTACCTAGTCTTTGGACCTCACATTCTCCAGCACAAAAGTTCACAAAAAACCTCTCAAAACCCAAGGGGAGGGGCTGGATGTGGTGAAATGACACTAACAACAACCTGTAGAGTGCCTAACATTCTACCCAATCCATAGTTACCTTAAACTATATATTACGCACACAAAAATTGGCCATTTCTGGTCAAATAATCCCTTCTCATACAGTAAACAGCAGTCAGCATTGGCCTCTCTTTAACTAAGCAGCTAATGAGCTCCTAAAAAGTCTTGCAGAAACCAAGAACAGGCTGTAGAAGGGATGATACTCAGCGTTTCCAGTTCCTTTCATTTGCAGAGCACTTTGCCAAGTAGTATCTCTTCCGCACCTCACCTAATTCTCAGCAATCCCGTTAGGCAGTCAAGGAAGGTCTTGTCTTGCTTGATGCTATAACCGGGGCTCCGGGCGGCTTCCCGATTGGCCAAAGCAAGCCTAACAGTAGAACTTCACCGGACAAAAACTTTACGTATTGATGAGCGAAAGCTCCTCCTTTGATAGATAAGCCTCTAGAAGTACGGACACTTTTGCGTCTGAAATAAAACATTCCGAAATTGGAGTCCTGAGCAAAGTTCCCACTGCAATGTGCCGGACAGTTACAGTCCTGTGCCAAAGTCTGGGAAAGGGGCCAAGACGCCCTTTAAAACTTCCGACTTCCTCTAAGAATTTAAGGCAGGAGATCCCTGCCTTTCCAGCTGAGCAGTCGGGGCTAAGCTCAGGCAGAGCAGTGCTCTCAGCGGGATCTCGAATCCCTTCTTCCCTTCATTTTCTCCCCAGGGACGCGGACCACCCCAGCTCAACGCTTCTGTGTTTGTGAACAAGCCCACCTGGTCGGTCCTCCAGACCTGAAGCAGCAGGACCTTCCGTTTCCAAAGAGACACGTCATCAAAAGGAGAGGTCCCAGAGACTAAGGTTTTCTTTTAGAGTGACTCTCACTCACCTCTGGCCCAGGAGAGGTTACCGCGACCACTTCACTTCAATGTCCGCCTCCAGGCGCTTGAAACTCAACCACTACATTCAAACCCAAGCCAGTTTCCTCAGTACCTCGTTTCATTGGCTGTCGCGCTCGTGACGTCGTCACGTCGGACGGTGTTACGGCGCGCTGCGGCTTGGCGCCAGAAGCCTCAGCCGCGCGGCGCAGTGGAAGCGATCTTGTCTGGGCGTCGCCGTGGCAACGCGCGCGGCCGTTTCCGGAGGCGGTGGCCGAGGTGGGCGGGGTTAGGACGGAGCTTCAGGTGGGACGCAGCCACCTGGGATGGTCATCCCCCTCCAGGCTGGCAGGCGCAGAGCCTGGTCCGAGGATTTTGGGTGTGAGTGAGACTGTTGCCGGCTGGGATTGGCCTATGCTCTCTGCTAGGGGGTAGAGGCGGAGCCTGTTGAATGTGGATTAATGGGTTCTGGGTGTTTTATTTTCTTATTTTCTCTGAGTAGTGAGGCATCGGAGAAGTTGCAGGGACCTGTTTTTTCCAGCCATACTTGGGCTCAACTGTCAGATCTCTTTATCTGAATTAATTGGAAGTCCAGGTCTTTTGGTTTGAGGGCCCAGGCCTACTCCCGTTAGTGCTGGCTGTAGAACTATTTGGTGTTTAGCTGCTTTTTATATTCTCTGATAATGGCATTACAAAATAAATTCATTTAAAGATTTTGGCCTAGTTTGTTATTGGATGAGTGTTTTTTTTTTTAAAAGTTCCAGGTTGTGAGTATTATTTCCAAATGTACACTTTAAAAAGAGAGAAAATACCTGGAACAAATGGGTCAAATGATCCTCCTGCCTCAGCCTCCCCAGGAGCTGGGACTACAGGCTCACACCAACAGCACAGCTAATTTTTCTATTTTCTTTTTGTAGAGACATGTTCTCACTCAGGCTGGTCTCTAACTGCTGGCCTCAAATGAGTTGCCTCCCTCGGCCCCCCAAAGTGCTAGGATTACAGGTGTGAGCCACCACACCCGGCCTCATCTTTACTTGGCAGGATATTTTTAATAGTATGTTCTGAATTTCATTGTTGTTCTTTATATTACTATTAATATTATCGTATCCATTCACTCAGTAATTATTGATTGTAGATTTTAGAGACACACGATAGAGTCAAAATCCCTGCCCTCTTGGAATTTATAGTCTGGTAATTCAAGATCACTTTATAAATAGGATGGCACAAAACCAATACAGAATATTATAAATGAAACGATGTATGGAAAACCCCCATATTATGGACATGTCTTTCCTAGTGAAGAAAATTGGGAGTATTGTATATTGTATATTATGCATGTTATGTTTCTAAACACTAGATAGAGCATCACAAAAGCTACTGCTTATTTCTGGCTGTATTACATGAACCTTAGTTAATAAAATGGTTATTTGTGTGGTGCTGGGCTTGGTAATAAAATAGAGAAGACATTTTATTTCAAATATGCACTTGTATATAGTATTAATATTTACTTTTGATATCCCAGACATTTTATTAATTACATATGTTATCTCATTTAATTCTCAAAACAGCCCATGAAATGTAGGTACTGTTATCTTCATTTTACTGAGAGAAAACTGAAGTTTTCAGAAAATCCCTCATGGAAAATATTTGTCTTGAACCGTATAAACAAGCCAATTAAGAATTGGGTTGTCTCTGAAATACTTTCTAGATTAACGTCGTAGTCTGAAAATATGCGTATCTTGCCAATTTCTTGTAAAATTGCCTTGGTCATTGGTGAATAAGTAAATAGAAGTGTTTTAAATTTTGTCTTTTTTAAAACACCCACATTGTACAAGGTTTATCAGTCTCAGATGTTTCCACACCTAATCCAAGTACTTTTCATTTAATTTCAAATTTGTCATTACACCTGCCATTTGGCAGTATTCAGATGATGAGGCCTGTATTCTTAAGGAATTGTACTTTTGGCGAAAGCAGAGATATTTGAAATTGCAATCAATGCCATTACTGTGCCAGCTGGCTACTCTAGTTTGTCAAGATATTAAGGAAGTACAACAGACAGGCAGGGAGAATGGTGTATTTTGTAATGAAATGAAGAAAAAAAGAATCAAAACTTTCTAAACATATTGAGCTAAGGAGACAGAAACTCCCACCTCTTTTTAGAAATTGGAGAATAATTATGTCGCGTTATTAGAACAAATTTAATTTACGTTCATAGTAAACTGAAGAGAGAACGATAAATGGAAAGTTAGATTTAGAGTTGCCTCACGCATTTTTTAAAAATAGGAAAGTGAGTTTATTTTTTTATTTTGTATTATTTTACTATTTTATCTTTTTTAAAATTTATCTCTTTTTGGAAAAGTGAATTTAAACATGGCAGTGGTGAAGTCTTATTTATTCCCCCCAGGAATGTCGTTTGGAAACTCCAGCGCCAGCAAGACCCTTTGGTAGCGGGGGCTGGAAGCAGCGGAACTAAAGGCGAGCGGTCCTCGGTTGCTGGGGCGGACGTGGGTTCAATCTGTCCGTCCTTGCAAGTTTTCCCCAGGGCTGGGACCTAGAAGTGCGGCAAATTCAGGTCCTCAAGCACCATAGTTTTCGTCGCTGGCCCAAGTTAGAGGCCAACTGAGAAATCGTCGTGCCTCAGGTGAGGAGAAGGTGACCGAGTCCCGGGAGCTCTTTTGGAAAACACCACGCCTTTGGGGGTACTCCCAGGGGTCGCCAGAATTCGCCCGAGTCAAAGGAAATACACGCTTCTGCTCCCGCGCTCTCTTCACAACACGCCTTCAAGCTGAGTTTAGAAGTTTTTAAATAGTTTTCCCTCGTCAGAGTGTAATTTTTAGGCAAAAGGGTGTATTTTTCCTTTTTCTTAGAACCTCTTTCATTTTCTCTGAATTCGGGTGCCAGTCTCCATCCAGGAGATGTATTTTTGGTCTTAAGAATTATGTTTTCAAAGAGAACTGACTGCATTCGTGCTAATAGCTAGCACCTTTGAGGAAGTAGTCTTCATAGGCATCACTCGCCTTTATGTTCCCACAATTGAAAGATTAATCTGGGCAGTTTTGTGGTCTCAACAGCTTAAACTGAATTTTGCTGGTAAAGTTAAACGACTTACCCAGGATACTGTGTACTCAGTTTTTCTGACTCCCTGCTTCCTTCCTACGACCAAAGGAAATTTAAACAATCTTAAATCATTTAGGGTAGCTGGCTCCAAAAAACTACAGGAGGGCTCTGGGTTGTGTGGTAGGAGATTGGGCTGCAGAGAAGGAGCAGAGAATTCCCTCTAGAGCTTGTCGCTTTCCATTTTGGGGGAAGTATTCCGAGAAACAACCATTAAAAAAATGAATTATTTGTGTCCCTTTCTCCATGTTGACCCAAATTAGTAGCCAGTTAGTTCATAATAAAATCTTCAGTCATTATACCCTGACCGTAGTTGAATAAATCCATAGAAAAAATTAAATGCTAATGACAGAGTTTTTTCTATCTGTTTTTCTACGTTTCCCTGTGTGGTTCTCATTCCTATGTTGGAATCGATGCTGCTGCTTTTTTTTTTTTTTAATTATCAAAATACAGACATATAGTGTAGGTTGTTTAAATATATCATATTTAGGCCTACACATTGTATGTCTTTCTATTGGATACCCTACAGCATACTGTTATTTCCAAGTAGAGCAGGGCCAAGCCAGAGGATTTGGGTTCCTGAAAAAAGAAAAAAAGCAAAAACTGAATCTAATTTAGGAGATGTTTCAAAAGTAACATTGAATTACATGGGTGCATTAAATAGTTCCAGTGGACTATGTTTATTGTGTGGGGATTAAGGTTTCAGGGTATGGGGATAGACTGCTTGTGTTACAATTCTAGTTTTATGACTCTTTAGCTGTGTGACCTTTGGCAAATTACTTTTGTTTTCCTCATCTGTAAAATGAGAATAATAATACTTACCTCCAAAAGTTGTGGTAAGGATTGAATGAGTTAGTACATGTAGTGTGCTTAGAATAGTAGGTGGTACTTAGTAAGTGCTAAATGTTAGTTATTATTTTGAAAAACTTTAGAAACACAAAGTTGGAGGGTAGTTGAGTTTTCTTTGTAGAAGTTCTCTGGAAACTTAAGGCATAATTAAATGATCTGGCTAATTTTTACTGCTGAACATCTAAAAATTTACTTCTCATTTCTTCTACTTTTTTTTTGGCCACATTGTTCCTGTGTCACATTTGACACATAATTCTATGGATTATGTCTTTGGGAAAGTTAATGTATTATCTTCACGATAACATTTTCTGGATGTTATATTTATATATCATGTATTTATATTTCTTTCTGTTTTTGTCATTACATCTGATCAACTTTTCAATGTTACTGTTCACTTTTTATTGCAAAAGAAAGAAAAGATGTATTTAAGTGGGATTTATGTTTTTGAAACATTATGAGACCCCACAAAAGTGTGGGTCTTATTCTTAAATAAGTCATAATCTGTGAGGAAAGTATAGTGATAACTGGGTATTTACTGTGGTAGTATCAAAAATGTTGCTTTGAACCCAACTGTCCAAAAAGCAAAATGTTTTCAAAAGGTTTTTTGTTAATATATTTATATAAATACTTTCTTCTTTGCATTTTAAAGAGTTACAGCTTACAGAAAAAATGTAATAATTATGAGAAATTCAAGGAGTGAATCAATTATTTACTTGATTGTTTTTTTGGGCACAGGGGACAGTGCCCAATTAAAACAAAGATGTATATGAAATGCCAAAATGTGCTCAATTGAGTGTTTGTAAAGTTATAGTTTAAGTTAATATATACTCCACTGTTGCTGGTTGTGGTGAGATGATCTTGTCAGAGAGTATCAGTGATAAACCTGCAAGATTTTCACAGACTGATCATCTCCATTTCTTTTTGGATGTACACTTAGACTTCTTCCAGAGACAGTCTCTCACACAAAGTAAAATTGAAGATGAGAATTTAGCATTATGCGAAAAACAGAAGAGTTTGAAATAAAAGACCATCTGAACCTAAAAGAGAATAATAATTTATAATCTCTTCAGTCTTCCAGGTAGCTTTTCAAATAAAGTTTTAACTCCTTGAACCCACTCTTTAGAACTAATTAAAATTCAAAAAATTGTATTTCAGAAAAATGTAGACTGAATCATCAATTTTTATATCCCTGATAGTTAAAACATTAGTGGTGTTACAGCTTATCAGGTGACATTTAAACTTACATTTATATTTAAATTATGTTTCTAAGTTCTCTTAGGTTCCTTGCTTTGTGTAAGGAGTTTAGTCACTTTCACTTTTTTAAGATGTTTAGATACTGGAGTCTTAACATTCTTTTTTGGTATGTGAAATATTTCATATATATTTGCTTTCCCCAAAGAAGTACAATATTCTTTTACAAAATCCAATAATCACCATATTTAAAATTTTTTTTCTAGATTTGTTGACCTACAGAATGCTTCGATACCCACATTTTTGTAGAATATATAAAGAATTTCTTTCCTGCTGGTTTGAATCTGGCATACTTAATTTAGGTGTCATGCCAAAAAACACACATACTACAGCAAGAAGATATAATGAATGTGAAGCCCAGGAGCAAACAGATCAAACTAGAGCTCAGAAGTTACACAACTCTCCAGATAGAGATTGTGAAGCTATGACTAAATTACATATTCCAGTAATGGTGGATGAAGTTGTTCAATGTTTGGCACCACAAAAAGGGCAGGTGAGTTGCTTAGTTTTTTATTTTTTAACATTCTATTTGTTGAGATATAATTCATCTATCGTAATATTCACCATTTTAAAATGTACAATTCAGTATCC
Organism: Lepilemur ruficaudatus; assembly: GCA_963574885.1. Lineage (NCBI taxonomy): Eukaryota > Metazoa > Chordata > Mammalia > Primates > Lepilemuridae > Lepilemur > Lepilemur ruficaudatus. The sequence continues at coordinate 36,497 of CAUYRT010007757.1, forward strand.
TTTAATTTATAGATGGTAACTGACTTATAATGATTTGACTCAAATTTTTTTAACTTCATAATGGTGCAAAAGTAATATACAGTCAGAAGAAGCCATACTTTGAGTACCCACACAATGATCTGTTTTTCACTTTTGGTACAGTATTCGGTAATTACATGAGATAGTCCATACGTCATTATAAAATAGGCTTTGTGTTGGATGATGTTGCCCAACTGTAGGGTAATGTGAGTGTTTTGAGCACTTTTATGGTCGGCAAGGCTCACATATGTTTGGTAGGTTAGGTGTATTAAATGCATTTTTGATTTATGATAATTTCAATTTATGATGGGTTTATCGCGATATAACCCCAGTGTAAGTTGAGGAGCAGCTATATTCATGAAGTTGTACAGCCATCATCTACCTAATTCAGGCACATTTTTATCACCCCAGTAGGAGACCCATACCCATTAATGTTCACTCTCTATTGACCTTTCCACAGCCTCTGAAAACCACTGTTCTATTTTTTGTCTCTATGGATTTGCCTAATCTGTATGTTACATATAAATGGATTTATACAATATGTGGCCTTATGTATCTGCTTTATTTTACTCAGCATGTTTTTAGATTTCATCCATGTTGTAGCATGTTTCTATACTTTGTTCCTTTTAATGCTGAATCATTCCATTGTACGGTTGTGCCACATTTTGTTTATCCATTTGTCAATTGATGCACATTTATGTTATTTCTACTTTGTGGCTATTGTGAATAATGCTGCTATGAACATTTGCATACAAGTTTTTGTATGGATATATGTTTTCAGTTCTCTTGGGTATGTATTTAAGAGTAGAACTGCTCTATGCTTTACTTTTTTAGGATCTCACAAATTGTTTTCCAGTGTTGATTAGTTTTGTCAAATAACAGTTTTAAAAGAAAAGGAACATTATACTAGCTGAGCGGTTACGGTATGAAAACTGAATTCCACTCACATCTGTAATCCTAGTGCTCTGGGAGGCTAGGTATGAAAACTGAATTCCACTCACATCTGTAATCCTAGTGCTCTGGGAGGCTAAGTTGGGAAGACTGCTTGAGGTCAGGAGTTCAAGACCAGCCTGAGCAAGAGCAAGACCCCCATCTCTACTAAAAACAGAAAACATTAGCCGGATCTGGTGGCATGCCTCTATTTTCCCAGCTACTTGGGAAGCTGAAGCAGGAGGATCACTTGAGTCCAGAAGTTGGATTTTGCAGTGAGCTGCGATGACGCCACTGTACTCTAGCCAGGGTGACAGAGCAAGACTCTGTCTCAAAACAAAACAAAACAACAACAACACAACCTAAGAAAACTGAATTGCAGCATAGCTTCTTGAGAATTTTATTTTATAATCTTTTCAGGAATGACTGGAGACAAAGACACTGGTCTGAATTCTGAATTCCTGTTTCCTGTTTTCATAGTCTTAGTTTTCAACTACCTTGCTGTATTAGGGTTCTCCAGAGAAAACCAACAGGATGTGTAGGTGAAACACACACACACACAGAGCTAACCCTTGAGCGAGTTGGGGCTAGGGGCCTTGAGCCCATGAAGTAGAAAATCCATGTATAAGTTTTTACTTTCCAGAACTTTTATTACTAAGAGCCTACTATTGACCCGAAGCCTTACCGATAAATACATATTTTGTATGGTGCGTATATTATGTACTGTATTCTTATAATAAAGTAAGCTAGAGAAAATAAAATGTTAAGAAAATCAAAAGGAAGGGAAAATACATTTACTATTTATTAAGTGGAAGTAGATCATCATAAAGGTCTTCACCTTCATCATCTTAACATTGAGTAGACTGAAGAGGAGGAGGAAAAGGAGGAATTGGCCTTACTGTCTCTAGTGTCAGAGGCAAAAGAAAATCTTCATGTAAGTGGGCCCACGCAGTTCAAACCCGTGTGTGTGTGTGTGTGTGTGTGTGTGTGTGTGTGTGTATGGAGGGAGAGATAGAGAATGAGAGATTTTAAGGAATTGGCTCACGAGATTGTGGAGCACTGGTAATTCCAAAATCTGCAGGGTTGGCTAGCAGGCTGGATGCCCAGGAAAGAATTGTATTATGTGTCCAAAGGCAGTCCGCTGGCCTAATTCCTTGTTTGAGCAGAGGGTCAGTCTTTGTTTTATTAAGACCTTTCACTAGTTGGATAAGCCCCACCCTCATAATTCACATGGAAAGTAGTTGCTTTACTTAGAGCCTACCAAATTTAATGTTAACCTCATCTCAAAAATACCTTCACAGCAACAACTAGAATACTGTTTGACCAACTATCTGGACGTTGCGGCCTTGCCAAGTTGACACATGAAATTAGCCATCACACCTACCTTATCGTATTGCTGGCAGGATTAAATAAGATCTTAAATTATAAAATGCTTTAAAATCTCTATAGATACAACAACAATATTAGGTGATATGATATTCAAAATGAAAAAGCTAGAAACTTTCTGATAAGTATATTCACAAAAGAAAAAATCTTTATTGTAGTAAATTTTCTTCAAATGTCTGTGTGTAATTTAATGCTGATATTTAGTGTACTGACTTCAGAAATGTGATCTCTTATTCTAGACGCTATCTAAATCAATTATTTTCATTTTAAAAGTCACACTTTCTTTTTCTAGCATATAGAAGAGCATATAGCTTACTGGTTAAGAGGAAAAGTTCTGGAACTGGACTGCTTAGGTTCAGATCTCTTGCACAGGAAATGTGTGCATGTGCATGCACACACAGCCACAGATCCTTGTTTTTTTTCTTTTTTCCTGAGATTTTTTTCAAATTGGATCAGGCAGTTTTCATGAACAAAGTTCTAAGCTATATGCATAAATTGTATTAGAATGGCTGGATGTTGCTTATACAAAAACCATGAGTGATGTGACATGAGATGCTTCATAAAAATACTATTTACCCTCTTCTTAGGCAGTATATATGTAACAAATTAAACCCAGCATTCCTAATTGAGTTTATGTTTATAAAGCATCTAGATCAATGCTCTCACGTAGTAGGGACTCCAAAATATGCATGAAAATGTAAATTAAAAAATTAATTTGGGTAAAAGTTCTTGCTGAATACAACTTCATCAAAACGAAATTCTCTTGATTTTCTTTAAAGATTCAAAATGCAGGGATAGCAATTACAACCCATACCTAATTGTGAGTTTTTTAAAAAGAATATTTAAATATATATATGTGCATATATATGTATATATACACAGACATGTATATACATATATATGTATATGTGGTGTGCAGTTAGTAAAATTTGGAGCTGAATTAAGTGGATTGAGTTTGATTTCTGGAGCCAAAAACCAAAGCACATTGTATCAATTTGCTGAAGCCTAGTAACAAAACCAAATATTTATTTTATACTAACCCATGGAATAGAAAAACAAACAAATAAAAACAAACCCCAGTTCGTCTACTAGTAAGTCAGTATTGTATCTGCCTTTTTTCTAAAACCAACTAGCATAAAATTAGGCAATTCTACAACTTGAACTATAGTGCTCTTTCATTCTGTTCAAGTTCCTGACAAATGTAATGTTGGTTTATTTTGACATTTTGATTGTTCTGATTTGAGTTGAGTTTTCCAGTAACTTTTTATAGAAAGTTTAATTTTATGAATGTTATTTCTGAACACTTTCATGTGAGGTACACTTAGAGACAATGTTATTTCTTACCTTTTCTGCTGTCTGGCAGACAGCTTTATTCACTATTCCCTTAATCTTCAAGTAATAAAGAACTGGTGACAGTCCTTGGACAAGAAAGGTCTTCATTTCATCCATAATCCATTATTTGCTTCTCTTCTTCCTGAGCCTTTTCCCAAAAATCATTTTCCTTTGCAAACTATGAGTCATACACTCACTTGTATCAATCACTTACTTAATTACTATTTTCCACATTACCTTCAACAGTGAATTTACAAATGAAACTTTTGATCATAACAGGAACTTTAAAAATATCTATATGTAGTTTTAAGTGAGGCCTAGGTCATTTAATAGTGATTTTTTTCTTTAATATTTAAAAGTTGCTCACCTAAAGAAAATAGTGATTTGGGGAATTTCTTCAGTACTATAGCTAGTTTACTACATATTTGTTTTTCAAATACATCCAAAATAGTTGTTAGTTTGAATTCTAAGGTAAAAAGATGCTCTTTCTCTCCCTTGGGAGGTAGAGTTGAAATTAAATAAATATTAATTTCTTCTCCTTGCTTAATTTTCATTATTTCATATTCTAGGTGTGTGGTCCCCAACCTCTGGGCCATGCCCCAGTATGGGTCTGTGGCCTATTAGGAACCAGGCTGTGTATCGCCATCTGAGCTACACCTCCCACTCTTCTCCCCCTGACCTCTCATCTGTAGAAAAATTGTCTTCTATGAAACTAGTCTCTGGTGCCAAAAAGGTTGGCACCTTTGGGGACTGCTGTAGGTGAATAACTTTGTATGAATGTATTAATTATTCTAAAAAGATTTTTCTTGCACCTGAAGATATTTTACTCTAGGTTATGTTGGTCAGTTTTTCACTCCTGATTTATGAAAACTGGAAAAAATAAATATGATTCTGTCTAATTTAAGATGGTAGCAGTTTGGAGAGTATAGGAGAGTTGTTATTCTTTGCCCAATAGCAGTGCTAATTTAGCCTGGTGCCTTGGGGCTTATTCTAAGTGTTAAGTTATAAGGGAAATGATAGACGTACAGGGACTAGTACCAGTAGGTGTGCAGTTTTGGTCAATTAAGTTACCATGGTTTTTACCTCAGATTGATTCCTCATCTGTAAAATGAGGAAATAGAACCTACTTCTATGGTTACTATGAAGCTTAGATGAGTTATTATATGTAAATTGCTTAGAATGATATTTTCCAAGTAGTTTGAGCTCAATAAAATTAACTATTATTATGGGGATAGGAAGGGTCAGAGTTGGTAGCTAGATAAAAAAAAATTAGGAGGCAATACTGGGAGACAGCAAAGGTGAAACCAACATACCTGGAACTGAAAAAGTGCCGTTTCCTCTGCCAGGAACTCTCCTCATTACCATCTGTCAGCTCTTGACTCAAATTTTACTTTTTCAGGGAAGCTTTTTATGAACCTTCAGAGGAGACAGGCATCCCTGTTATGCATTCATATAGTTATATACTTTTCTTTCATAGCACCTATAGTAATTTATAATTTTTGTGAGACTATTTGTTCAGTGGATGTCTCTCCTAGTAGATTGCCTTCCATGAAGTCATGGACATGTTTGTCTTGCTTATCACCGTTATATCTCTAGTGCTCAGGACAAGGTCTGCCACATGGTGGTTTTGTAACGATGTTTTAAGTGAATGAGTAAGAGTCAAAGTAAACCAGAGGACACATGTGAGGCACCAATAAAAGGAATGTCCCTTGGGTACTGAGCTTCTCTGGCTCGAGTCTTTCGTATGACTTCAGTCTCAGTGTGACAGGCCTGGTCTGATCAAGTAACTGGAGAAACCTGGTGAGAAAACAGATACAAGGACTGAGAAAATGAGCTGGCATCTAAACTGATGCAAAATAGATTATGATAACAAATAAGATAATGTTGCAAGGTTTGGTTTATAAATATTTCAAAATAAGTATCTCACCTATTTTAAAATTCTAACATTTAATATTAATTTTTATAATTATTAGATTTCCTGAAGTTGTCATGGTGCCAGTTTTGATAATTTTCTTTATAAAAATGCATTATGCTCTGTATAGTGAAATTTCCTTAAGATGAGTAGCAGTATTTTACTTGTTTTACTTGAAAATCTTTGCAATCTTTAATGGAGAGTAAACATTGAAGAGAAAATACTGAGACTATATGTTTGCTCTCTTTAAATATTGAAGGCTTATCACAGGAGGAATTCGATTAACCCTAAATTGTTGAAAGAGTTAAGAACTTTTCTAAGGGACAGGGCCAATGGCATAGCACCTTTTTTTTTCCTCTAAGAAATAACTTAGAATTTTAGATGGGATGGACTGTGTCAGGATGTAGTGTTTTCCATTTCTTATTTTTTAAAATATAGGTTTCTTTGAAGCAAAGTTTTATTTTATGTTGCATTCTACCTGTATTTGAAAATGTTTTTTGTCTTAAAAAATCATGTAGCTCCTTAAGTGGCCTCTGGAGTATGATATTTTCAGCGCTGTGCTGGTAAATGTTTAACATATGGCTCTAGGGATAGGCATAGGATGTGAATTTAAAAAAGCAATAACCCTGATTTTAATATTTGTAGATTTCTATGGCATATGTATTCCTACCATTACCCACTTCAAGCTACCAACTTGATGTCACTGAATGTAGATCTAGTCTCTGACTATTTCTTCAACTTTATTTTCCCTTCTTGAATTTTATATCAAGCACAATGAAGTTTTCTATTCATATTACAGTATTTTATGCATCTGTGCCCTTGCACTTGCTTTTCTCTGTGACTTGTTGGTCTGAGAACATCTTGTTCATATTTCTGTATCTGGGTTTGTCAATTCATCCTTCTTCAAGTGTCTGAAAAGTTAGTCATTCTCTCATCTACTTCTCTCTACTAGCTCAGAACCTTGTCCTTTTTAAAATTATGAAGTGTATCACATTGTATTATAATTACTTCTTTGTTGCCACTAGACTGGAAGCCAGTAGGGATGATGTCTTTTTCTTCTTTGTATGCCTAGCAACGGTGTGGTGCCTGACTCATAGTGGGAAGGCAATAAGTGCTTATTTTAACTGTAGTTGAACTGATAATTTATTAGTGTTATGAATTGATTTAACTTGATTGCTTTCTTATTTACACATTAGGACCTGAAGATAATGCTGTCCTTGGGCTTTATGCTATACAACAATTTGTTGCTTCATTTGTTTAATAGATTTAGAAGGAAGTCATTTTGATATTTCTAATATATTTTAGAAGAGTTTCAAAATATTCTTAACCTAGACTCTCCAGTATAGCTAGTAATGGTTTATAGCATAACTTGAAAATAACAACGTAGTAGTACAATAAAACATTTTAAAGCAAATTACCTTTTTGAAAAAAAGCACGTTTTTCATACACTTTATGGTTTCTAGAAATAGAGAAATGATATGAGAGCATTCAAATAATGCTGAATGAATATTGTTCTTATTTTATTGTTGCAGATTCTATATTTCTTATAGATTTTTTTTCTATGAATACTAAAGAATGTCTTTAATATATATTTAAAATTCCCATTAGTATTAGATTTTGTGATTAGCTTTGTGTTTATTATATGTAATAGTTTAAGAATGGCATTTTTTTTTCTAAAGCTGTTATTTGGGATAATAGTAGCATTTATAGGAAGCCTACACTGCCTGGTGATGTGATGAGCATTTTGTATACTCTTAAGTTATTAAAATCTTTTAGGGAGTCCACATTAGTAAATACAAAACAATTAGACAACAATTAAATCTTACTTATATTTGATCATTTAATAAACTGTATTTTTATAGCAAAATATATAAGAAAAATTTATCAAAACTCTTATGTGTGTTAGTTAATTTCATATTACTCACTCAGTGTCCAGTTTAGAAATTCCTTTTAGAGAGTCTTGGGATGGAGGGTATGGGAGTGTGGATCCCACTGGTAAATTTAGCATATCTTCTCTAATGGGAGTATATATGGATAATGTTATTTATAAAATGTTTGTTCATATCATGTTATAAGAATGTGAAAAACTGATGTAGAATTGAGTTTTTTTGGTTGTCTTTTCAAATTTTACTTGATATATGTAAAGAAATAAGGTCTTTTAGGTAAATGAGCTACTTGGTCTGCCCAAAGTATTACTTAGACTTTTAACAATTTTTTAAACTTTAAAAGTAAATGTATATTAGGTCATTAAATATGAAATGTCCAATTTTGAATCAAAAGTGTAGTTTATTGTATCTCAAACAAGAAGCAGTACAATTAATCAAAGTATGCACCTAAACTGTCGACACAATTTTGCCATCTTAATGGTAGCTTGTTTATGCCAGCAGCAAAGAAGCCTGGAGAGTGAGTGGTGATGAAATTGTGAAAGGCATTTTCCACATCTTTTTGAATTGAATATTTTTCCTTGCAAGAAGTGGTCTAAACCCTGGAAGAAGTGGTAGTCAGTTGGTGTAAGGCATGGTGAATATGGTGGATGACAGAGAGTTTCCAAGTCTAGCTGCAATAGTTTGAGCAGTGTTGTTTGTGCAATATGTGGTCAAGCACTGTCTTGCAAGAGCATTGGCCTGTCTCTCTTGACCAGTCTTGACTGCTTAATCTCAAGCATCCTCATCATTTCATCCAGCTGGTTGCAGTCAACATCCACGGTAATCGATTTACCAGGTTTCTTGAAGCTATAGTGGATAATACTGGCACTGGACCACCAAACAGACATTAGCTTTTTTTGATGACTATTTGGTTTTGGACTGTGTTTGAACATTTCATCTTTATCCAACCATTGTGCTAAGCTCTTGAGATTGTAAAAAAGAATCCATTTTTTCATCACATGTAACAAATACTGTACAGAAATGGTTCACCTTTATGTCATGACAGCAAAGAAAGGCAAGCTTTGAGATGATTTCTCTTCTGACACTGATTTAATTTACATGGTACCCTCTTTACCTTGTCAATTTGTTTCAAATGGTCCAATATTGTTGGAATAATAATGTCAAACCTTGCTGCTGATTCCTGCATAGGTTGAGGTAGATTCGCTTCCATTACAGCTTTCAACTCATCATTATCCACCTTGGTCTCAGGTCGCCCACATAGCTCATTTTCAAGATTAGAATCATCAGAATGGAACTTCTCAAACTATCTAGATACTGCACATTCATTAGCCACATCCTTCCCAAACACTTCATTGATATAATATTTCAAGCTGTCTGCGCTGTGTTGGTTCCATGACAGAACTCATATTTGAAAGTAACACAAATTTTTGACTTATCCTTGGTTTCACAAAAATTGCTCTAAAAAAATATTGAAAGATAATTATAAGCCAAAACGTGTGTTTGAAAGACTGAGGATGTACCTTCACGATAAAAATAAAGCTAGAAGTGTCAAAGTGAAATGTCAGAGGTATCAACTGTCAAATTTAGCACTTAAGGAAATCAGACATTTCATACTTAACCTAATATTTATAACTAAAATGAAAATAGCTTATTCCTATGTATTTTTCCATAATGATGGGGTATCATTTAAAATATTGTTAATTATTTTATATATACATATATAGGTGTGTATATACATGTAACTACATAAATATGTATAACTATATTTTCATGTTCAAATCTTTAGTAATCGCACAATGTATTGAATATATAACACCCTTTTTAGTAAATTTAACATCCATGAGGGTTGCTTGTTTTTCTGTCAGTGAATTAATGTATTTTTATCACTGTATATAATTCTTTTCATTAGAGTTTAGAAGCAAATTATTAATAGAGGATATTACATAAATAAGACTAAACTTATTTAATTCTTTTGTTTGTCCAGTGTCCTTAAGTTATCTTTCTTTTTGTTTAGTCTTTTTAATAATCCAAAAGTTGAATCTTTGCTAGCTTCTGTTTACTAAAATATAAGAATTAAGATACAAAAAATTCAACTTCAAAGGAAATTAGAAATTAATCTTAAAATCAATGGTCCAAATATAACTAAAAAATAATGTGGCATCATAATTGAGGAAAATGATGCTCTTTCATGTTTAAAAGTCAGACATATGTACTGAACTTTAAATTTATTTAAGAGCCATTTTTCTGGTTAGTAAATAGTGATGAGCCAGGAAGAGAACAGAGTTCTATTCTATATGGAAAGCTCATAGAAAGAAAAAGGAGAAACAATGAGGTTTTTCTGTTCACAAAACACATTCCTATGAGTCATCCCGGGTACTGGTTACTCTCTATTTAGGTCAACACTAGTCCCTGATCAATAGTCTAGTCATAGTTACTGCAAGAAGCTAGGTCCAGTGGTTCTGTCTTTTCCCTTTGTTCTTCTAAGTCCCATATTGTTTTTGTGAAGAGTGGTAGGAAGTGTACCTTGACCTTGTGAGTTCCATAACATTTTATTTTACTCTTCTTCCACTATCTTCTCCTCAAATAACAAACTACTGAGCTGTAAGTAACATACTTAAAATGTTTTTTTACAATAAACCTAGTTGCAAAACCTTATGATGACTCATCTTATAATGTTCTGTAAACTCTCTCTGTTTTTTTTTTTTTTTTTTGTCTTCTTTTTGGGTTAGGTATTACTGGTTGTCCCCTTTGGTGAAACAAATACCATTTACCAGGATGTAATATGTATTTAAAGATTTTATTTTTCTTGATGAATGTAGTTTTAGAAAGCATGTGCATTTTTTGTTGCTGCTTATTTTCTCATTCTGTATAAACTATTTACTCTGTTTGGTCTTTAATATTTGAGATGTCATATGCTAATTTAGGCATATATTTATTCTTGTCCTATTTATTTGCTCTGTGTCATATATAGTATTTTTCTCTATAACTAAATTTTAAAATAAAACCTAATTCTTTTGTTGTACATTTTTTTTCTTTCTGGCAAGCAAAAAAAAAAATAAATTGTGAATATTGAATATATTCATAAAGATGGAGGATTTCCCACTTGAGGCCAATGTACACTGGGAAGAATACTATTAATAACAACAGAGTTGTATAAGATTTTACTGTTGTATAAGATTTTACTGTTTGCAAAGCTCTTTCATATATTATTGTCTGTGCTTTTCATTAGTACTAATCTCAGTAGTATTTTGTACAACATATCATGTCAAATGTAGAAAGGAGAGGAAATGTCTCCAATGCCTCTGCTCTGCTGGTACCATGTAATAATAGATGACATTGGTTGGACTTGAATGCTTCTAGTTAATAATCAGATTATACAGTATGCCTTTTTCAGTATGCCTCCACCACAGTGTTAGTTCTTATGTTCTAGTGGTCACCCTATATGATCTTCAGGCCCTACATCAGGCTCCATAATCCCTTAGGACAGCCAGTTTGGCCTAATGTCTCTAGAGAGTAGATAGATCACTGGCCTTCTGAGCACTGTGACTATGCCAGTCCACAGAGGAATCCAGACTCACCTAATTGGTCAACTCACTAGATTTTTCAGAGCTTGATCTCAGATTGATCTCTTACTCTTGCTAGGAAACCTTATATTTGTAATGACGGGATAGGAAGAGAAATTGCTCAAGGGAAGGTATGGGCTAAAATGATAGAGCTATTGAGTGACTGAGGCTTAGAAATGAAGATAGAAAGGGTAGTGTCAAGGGAAATAAACTGTAAAAGGATGTAAAATTAAATGTAAAAGCATGTAAAATTAAAAAAAATTATTTCAAGATTTATTCAAAGTAGATATTAAAAACTCATTGAGAAATTTGTATTGGGGGCATATAATAAGGTTTGCTTAAGGTAACTATGCTTTCTGGAAGCCAGGAGGGAGCAGTGGTGTTAGTGTCAAATTCTCCACTCCTATGAAATCTTCTGTTTATAGAATGATACCATTCTGGTTTGATTGGTCTGATAATTATATTATTTCTGAGTCTTTTGCAATTGGATAAAGATAAATATCCATCTAAAACTTTGAAATTTTGTTTTGTTTTTGTTTTCAGTGTAGTCTGAAGTTTTGAACTCAAGCTAGCTGATTTGACACATTTGGTTTTGTAATTAAATATGGAAAAAAATCCAAAACTATAGGGTTTCAGGTCTCTGAAACTTCATTGTACTTATGTGATAATGGGAATTAGAAGAATTAATTAGTTAAATGAGGTGACAATAAACCCATTTTTAACGTTTGATTTTGAGTTAGTATGATTGTGTATTCCAGGTACTACTTTAATTGCTATACCTGTTTTGTTAACTTGTTTTTTGGATAACAAGTCTTCTAAAATCTTATCTTTTTTTTTCTTTTTTTGAGACAGAGTCTCACTCTGTTGCCTGGGCTAGAGTGCCATGGTGTCAGCCTAACTCACAGCAACCTCAAACTCCTGGGCTCAAGCAATCCTTCTGCCTCAGCCTCCTGAGTAGCTGGGGTTACAGGCATGCGCCACCATGCCCAACGAATTTTTCTATATATTTTTAGTTGTTTGACTAATTTCTTTCTATTTTTAGTAGAGACAGGGTCTTGCTCTTGCTCAGGCTGGTTTCGAACTCCTGAGCTTGAGCGATCCTCCCCCCTCGGCCTCCCAGAGTGCTAAGATTACAGGCGTGAGCCGCCGTGCCCGGCCAAAATTTTATCTTTCTAAAATGTAAACTTAGTCAATTTAGAGTATATGCGTCTAAGTTATACTTTCCTTGATTGACTTATGGTAGTAATTTTGAATATTTTTTATTACTCTGTTCGATATAACAGTGATATTCTAAGTGACTTAATTTCTTCCTCTCTAAATCCCCACTTGGCTTTATATTTCCAAGTGCCTTTTTTTCTTTTTGGCTGGTGCTCATTTGTTAGTATGCCCTCTAGCAATTTAGTCGTCTCAACTAAATTTTCCAATAGATATAATATAAGCAAATTGGGGAGCTTCTTGGTGAAAGTAGGTAGCACATGAAGTCAGAAAATCTGAAATACTCATGCCTCAGATATCCACATAGCTGACTTCTTCACTTCTGGTCTTTATTCAGATGTTACCTTTTCAGGGACACCTTCCCCTGGCCACCCTGTTCAAAATTTCAGCTACCATCCCTCAATGTTTGATATCCTTTTCCCTGCTTTTTTCCTTTCTCCTTACCATTTACCACTGACATGCTATATATTCCATTCTCTTTTGCTTCTTAACTGTTTTCCCCTCCCTCCTCTCATCCCCTTCCCTACCCGCTTTCTCCATGGCACACTAACATAAGAGTTTGGCTGTTTGTTTCTTTACCACAATATCTTCAGTACTGAGGACAGTATTTGGCATATGGAACATGCCTGATAAATATTAATATTTGTTGAAATAATTACTGAATGGAAGAATGAAAAAATACTGCTGAAAGAGACTGAGGAGGTAGATGTAGCAAGTGATTGGGTGAAGAAAGGAAAGGATAGGGAGAAGTGAAAAAATGACAGTTAAGTCTTAGTTTTAGTGTGAAAATGAGATCAGTGCCTCATGTATTTGGTAAATATCTATTGAGCCTCTACTGTACATCAGATGCAATGTGCTTAGTACTGGGAAAACAATTGTGGAGAGAAATTATATATGGTCTTAGTCCCGAAGGAGTTTACAATTTGGTGGGGGACTTAGGCATTTATGAAGTAATTATCCAAGTGAATGTGGAATTTCCACTGCTATAAAAGAGAGTATATGGTGCTCTGAGGTCTCTTAACAGGAGGATTTAAACTGGTGAGGCTTGCGTGAGGGGAAAGTAACCACAGAGCCAAAGAATCTAGAGAATTAAATAGGTTGAGAGGAGGGTGAATAACATTTCAGAGGGAAAAGGCTCTGTGCTGGGAGGGAGCATGGTAAGAATGAAGGATTATAAGCAAGCCACTGAGTGAGATGACAATACAAAGGGAGAGTAGTGAAAGAGGAGGCTGGAGAAGGAGGTGGAGGTCAGAGATGATTAGGTTTGCCTTTTAAAAAGATCTACACTATGAAGAATGTATTGGTCCAGACCAATCATGAGGTTTTTGTAATCCAGACAATAGGCAATGAGTGGTAGTAGTTGTGGTGTTGAAGAGGAATAGACAGATTTGAGACATATTTAGGCGGTAAAAAGTACAAGGTAAAGTTGACATTCATTAAACACTGTCTTAGGGCAGGCCGCTATAGCAAATTATGATAGACTGGGTTGCTTAAACAACAGATATTTTTTCTCACAGTTTTGAAGGATAGGATAAGATCAAGGCACTAGCAGATTGATTGTCTGGTGAGGACCTGCTTCCTGGCTTGTAGACGACTCTCTCCTTGTTGTCCTAACATGGCAGAAAACAGAGAGAGAGAGAGAGACAGAGAAAGGGAGTAGGGAAGGAGAGAGAGGGCTCCACCATCATAACCTAATTCCCTCCAAAAGGTCTCACCTCCTTATACCGTCTCATTGGGGGTTAGGATTTCAGCATACGAAATTTAGGGAACACAGGTTCAATCCATAACAATTATGCCATCTTTGTATCAGACACTCAGGCACTGGGAATACAAAAAAGGAAACAGCTTACGGTAGAAGAGCTCTCTGGAACAAAACATTTTATAATAGAGATATGTATAGATTGCTTTGGAATAATAGTAAGAGAAACATTAATTCTACCTGGAGTTTCGTAGAGATGGTGAAGGCTGATGAGTTTTCAGAAGTAACATTGAGTTTTCTAAGTGAAGAAGGAGAGAGAGGGAATTCTAGGTAGAGAGACCTTTGTTCAGAGGCAAAGGACATGAGAAAGTATTGTTTGCTCAGGAAAGTGAAAGTTCAGAACATGAATGAAGTGTAAGGCATGGTAATGATTTGGGATTTTATCCTGTTGGAGATGAGGAGCCTTGGTACTTCCAATGCCGTCAGGTTTGGCATGTAATTACTAGAGTTGAAGCTTGCTTTGGGTAGAAATAGATGGACAATTGAGTTTGAAGAGATGGGCTCTTGACTTGTAATATCCATTAAGAGAAGTGAGGGACTAGAAGTAGGAACTAAATATGCAGATTGAATGTACCATACAGGTGATGTTTTCATCCTTTGGAAAGGATATGATTATCAAAGCAAAAAGAGGAATACTTAAATTGAGCATCAAAGCTGTGAAAGGATTTGGGAGACAGAAGAGATAAGACATTTTGGTAGATATGTAAGGTAACTTGTAATATTAATGGCTGCCTAGTCTAATCTACTTCATCACTTTGGGCTCATTAGCCCAGGACTTGGACTTGAAGGAAAAGATTGTTTTCTGGCCCTGTGACTAGCTCAAGTAAAAGATAAAGATTATGTGTAATACTTTCAATACTTGGCTGTTTTCTTTTTCTTTTTTTTCTTTTTTTGTTTTTTTTGGCTGTTTTCTTAAAGACTTTTCCCTTGCTATTGTTAGCAATATTTTATCCAAGTTCCAAAACACCCACTTACTGGTCCAAAATGAACCCATTATTGTATTTCATCTAGAAACCTAAATCTGTAAAGTGACTTTAATTTATTTGAAAGAAGTATTTTATTGCTGTCATTTTTATGTAGCATAAGCATTACCACATAGATCGAACTGATTACGCTAATAGTATTATCACTGCTACTTCTGACAGGTATATTTACATAGAAGCACACTAAAGAAATCAAAGTCTGCCAACTTGGTAAATATGAGGTTGCCCATTTTTGGTCCTTCATTTTAATTTTGCTGTATTTCTTTTCATGTGTTTATGGCTTCATTAACTTGGGCTAATATGGAATCTATTAGTTGGCTTATCACTTTCTGGAGACTGGCCTGTGTTCTCTGTAATTAAGTGTCAGAGAACACCCACTTGAATATTAAATGTGATTTTTAAATTATATCTTTCCTTACCTACTTGATAAATTATAATGTTTGCACCTAATAAGGAAATGCGAAGGATCTACTTGCATGTGAGTTTCCACTGAATGCTCTGCAGGCATTTCTTATAGCAAATTTCCATATTTGTATATTAATGATGTTGTATAGGTTGGGTAAAAAAAAATTAAGAGTAGAAAGATAATTAACAGAAATAATCTCTGGATCAGGGTGGGGAACCTGTGGCCTTAAGGCTACATGTGGCCTTCTAGCTTCTTAACAGTGGCCTTTTGACTGAATCCAGATTTTACAGAACAAATCCTTATATTTTTATTAATAGATTTTTGTTTGTCTTTTATATTTTTATTTGATTTTTAAAATGAACGTATTATTTAAAATATCAAAGAATAAAATAAGTTTCAGTGAAATATTATATTCCTCTGAGATTGACCAGCACAATTAGAACATTAGTAAGCCATAAGGGCTAAATTGATGGCTACTATGCTCATGATTTAGTTCTAACTTCCCCCACCTGACTGGACCGCTGCTGCAGGAGACTGGTTGGCAAGAGCTTATGGGGGTTGAGTACATTGGTCTGTTACTAGCTTTTGACAATGGTGCACTATGTTTCTGTTTGAAACTGAATGTGGAATTCATTAATAGTTGTACAGCTCAATAGTATTTTTTAATTCTGTCTGCTCAATAGCCCATGATGTCAAAGATGACCAAGAGAACGCTGGAGGAAGAAAATAAATTTTTAAACGTGGATTGAGAATTGAAATATTATCTTATTTCTAGTAAAGATAAGATGATTTGCTTGTTTTGTGATACTGCAATATCAACATTAAAGAAATTCAATGCTCACCAGCATTATAGCTCTCATAAGGACCACAAATATTTTAAATTAAAGGGAGAAGTATGAAAGGTTGTATTGCAGAAATAAAAAGATGAAAAACAAAAGCAAAGACAATTCTTTCAAGTAGCAATAAGACCTGGAAATAATGCCACTGAAGCAACTTATATTAAATAAAGTAGCTTATATACTTGGGGGAGGGGAGAGAAAAGCCATTCAGTGATGTAGAAATTATGAAAGAATGCAATGTTGAAATTGTAGGATGCTAAGACCCTGATAACGTTTCAAAGTACAAACGACCTTCTCTTTCAAGGAGAACCATAGCTAATCAGCAGCATGAATTAGCCTTCAACTTAACAGAACAACTTCATGCAATACTTCAAAAGGAAAATATATATATTATTCAATCACTTCAGAGAAATCAACTGATACTACTGCCTCGGCACAGGTTTTATACTTCATTCGGGTTATAGCAAAAGATTTTCTTTGCTGTGAAGAGTTATTTGCTTTGGGCACTGTTGTGAACAGAACATGGGTAATAGATATCTTCAACCACTTTTAAGACAAATGTCATGAAGTTGGACTGAATTTGGTAAATTTAGTGAATGTATATATATGGTGCACCTTCCATGACAGGAAAACATGAAGGGTTTATTGCACAGATAAAAGAAGTATTAACAGATCCAGATGCTCTCATTCTTTTCATTGTATCTTGTATCAACAAAATCTCTGTTGTAAAGCTACTATGTTAAGTGACACTGCAACAAGTTATAAGTATTGTTAACTATATTCAAGCAAATACAACACAGCACCCTCAATTTCACAGCATGCTAAAGTTGAACATGAGGTATTCAGAGTGGATTTACTGTATCATTCTAAAGTGCGTTGGCTATCGCAGGGACAGGTGTTAGCCAAAATTTTTCTCTGCAAGAACATATAGTTAAATTTTATGAAGAACAGAATCAGCAATGTGAATTATTGAAAGATTTCTATATGAATGCAGCGTTTCTCTGTGATATATGTCAAATCAAAACTACTTGAATATTTCTTCGTAAGGTAAAGCTAAGTCTGTATATAATATATGGCAAAAAATCGAAGCATTTTGAAAAAAGCTGTCTTTTTCAAAATACTTCTTTGAAATGAAATTTCAGATGAACATTTTCCCTGGTTAGCAAAGGTCATTGATGAGCGGGATGATATCTACAAATCGTTTGAAGAATACACAGCTGTTATAGACATATTAATTGGGGAATACAATGAAAGTTTCACTGACTTTGAGAATCATGACATCACACGCAAATTAGCATTTCAGACTCACCTAAATGATATCACCAAGGCATCTAAAGAACTACATATGGAATTGATTGAGCTCTCAGTAGATGACATTTTAAAGTCACTGTTTGATGCTAAGAAAGATCCAATTGAAATATGAAAAAATGCAGAATACCCACACCTTTGGCAACATGCCTGAAAAATGCTTTCTTGCTTTTCAACCACTATTGCCGTAAATCTCCAGTCTCCTACCTAACACAAATCAAGATACCGTAAGGGGTTACAATTGACTGATACAAATCTAGAGTATCAACTGAAGCTGTGAACCTCCATGCTGGAACTAAATATTCAAATACTTTCCAACAAAAAGCAGACATAACAGTCATTTAAAGGTTAGTTAACTTTAAAATTAGCAATTAGTTTTTAGTTTTGAAATTAAGTACATAGTAGGTTAGATTTTTATAAAATAATGTACATTTTTAAGTATATCTAATTGAAATTTCTTGGCTGTGACCTTATTTGATGATAGCTAAATTAATGAGGCCTTCCAACATGAGACAGTTCCCCATCCCTGCTCTAGATGAATGTATGTTGCTACTAGGTACTATATATCACAGTTGTATTATGTAAGAATAAGAATAATGCAAACAATTTAGCTTAAATCTGCATAATGCTAAAAATTAAAAGTTGAGTTTGATGTTTAAAAATGCATTCAGGTAGTACAGTTTTTGTAAATGTGTTGTTATGTGTTGAAAATTAACATAAAATTTATATGCATGTTATATATATTTTCAAGATTTTTAAAATTGGACATTTTGTAGTTTACATAGTTTTTCCTCAAAGTAATCTCAATGCTAATGATAGAAATATATATTTTTTTGCAATGGACATTATATGAATCTTTGGTTGTGGTTTTGTAAAGTTTTGCATAAAAGTTCAAAAATGAGCAGCAACTACGGATTTGTTGTTTTTCCCTTTGTTGAATTCAGGGATATGTGATTTCTTGTAAAAATGTGAGTAGGGAAACTAAATTCTCTGAAATTTGTGTTCTGATCATTTAGATTTAGTAGGTAAAGCTTTATTATTTATTATTTTTGTGTTGACCATCAACTGAATTTTTAGTCTGTAATCTAAAGTGTTACTGATAATGTTTTAGGAGACTACAAAAACATTACATTGACTATACTACACCAGTTACCATTGATGATTTTCCTTTTAGTTATGTGAGTTTTTTCTCATGCCTTAGAAGTGAAGGATCTTTCAAATGTTATTCATTTACACAGCCTAGACTTTAGATTAACAAGTCTGTGAAGATATATGTGGTTATCTAGAACATGTGAAATTGTTTAGATTTTCCCCCAATTTTCTTAACATGTTATGTATTGATTTTATTAGAATGTGGAAGAAAAACATACTCATACTTTGACATTTGTTTTACAAACTATATAACAGGTTATTTTGAATGATCAGAGTAGACATTATAAATGTCTTAGATATATTTTTATCTTTCTAGAACCATTCTCTACCCTTCCCTACCCTGTATGTATCCTGGGAGACTGAGCTGTACCAACTGCATCATCTAGCTCCTCTGCCCTTTAGCTTCGGGTTGAGTTAAACTGATGGTAGACACCAGCAGAAGATCAGAGGGTGAGGGGAAAGTGATTCCTCTGGCACCTTCCCCTGTGTTGCTTTAAATTGGCAGCTTTTCTCTTTTTAAAGGCCATTGCTTCTGTCAGGAGGTCCTTTGTATTAAATATAACTACCCCTTCTAGATTCTAGTAATTGCTTACTCCTCTTGTCCTTCAGGCTTAGGGATGTCTCTTATATATTGTTAGATTTCCGGGAACTATGCAGTGTCCCTTGTTCTGTATCCCCTAATCTGTCTATATCTTTGTAAATATTAATAATTCCTTAATTAAGTTATCATCAAATTTCTCAATTTGAGCCTGACAACTTTCTTTTTGCCAGGATTCTGAATACTTTCTGTTCTCTTGGAATGACTTGCCACTATTGGCTTTATAGGACTTACTGCCTTTGAAAGTGTTGCAAGAGTCTCTGCTGCTAAACTCTGCCACTTAATTAGTTGTGTGATCACAGGCAAGGTACACTATTTCTCTGCTCATTTAATCTGCAAATGGGGATGGTGATAGTTCCTACCTCATTGGAATATTGCAAGGTTTAATGAATGTTTATATATAAAGTGGCCAGAATAGTGTCTGGCACATAATCAGTACTCTAAATTATAGTTCTGGTTATTATTTTTATTATTGAAACATAAGGGATGAAGTAGAGAACAAGTAGTATGGTTGGGGGTGGCGGGGGAGAGAGAGAAAATGAGAACATAAGCGGGTGTGCACATGTGAGGACTGGAGTAGTTAAGTTTAAAGAATAGAGTATTTGAATTTAAAATTTCAGAGTTAGAGCATGTTGAGCTGATGAAAAGGTCTTGCAGCTGACTGTGAGAGGTGAAGGTCACTGGATTTGAGATGGACATATTGTTGAAGTATGAGAGGTTTGTCCTTATAAACAGAACAACTTTGAATGTAACATCTACACATGTAGACTGACAAAGGTGTGTTGTATTGACCACTTAAATACGACAAATGGCATTGCTGAATGTGACTTGATTTTCTGAAATGGAGAGCTATTCTTGGTAAAGTTTCTCGATTTATGCAATGTTGCATTCCTAGAAAATTCAGTGTATATTTAATCCTTGTAGAAAGTACTGTGTGATACGAAAAATGACATTTGGTTTTACGCTTGGCTAATTGTTTCTGCCCCCTCTCTCCCTTCATGAATAGACTCTGTAAGTCATGCCCCATCTCTCCCTTCATGAATAGACATTGTAAGGCATGTAGAATTTTAGTCACTTGATTTTGTAGCACTGTGCTGTGCATTTGTGCATTAAAAGGTTCCCAGCATTCCTATACCTCACCCATTAAATACTTGTGTCATCCTTCAATTCTTTTATTACAGCCTAAACACATTTTCAAAATATCCCCATTGAGCATTACTGGGTTAGGGGAAAGAAGGCACAAAGCAATATGTGGATTAGGCCCAAAGAGAAGGGTTCATTTTGCATAGTGAGCAAGTATGATAGAGATGTGAGGCAAGGAATCACCTGATACCAAATTTTCAGGTAGAATCCTGATATAAAAATTTACATGATGCAAGGTGATAAAGTTTTCTTACCATCTCAGCCTCCTAGCCACATTTAACTCCTTCCCTCAAGCCACCCCTAGCCCAGGTGTACCTGATAGCCTGGTTATATTAACACTGGTGGCCCAAGTGAGAATTCTTGATAGATTTGGTAAAGAGTATAATCCCCAGCATAATTTCCCTTTTAACTGTATTAGTATTTTCCTTCCTTTATACCATACGTCCAAGCATTCTTTGCCATCTGAAAGCAGGTGTAAATGCCTGTCTTTCCCATGTAAATGTTTATTTCTTTATTTTTTTCTTGCCGTGGGTAATTGTGTTACGCAAAATAAAAATATAATCATTGAAATTTCTGTGTTTGCTTATGAACATTATCCAAATGCACTAAAATGCATTGGAATGAGTGAAGAGGATCACTGAAGTTTCATCTTTTGTTCAAACTGATAAACTTTTAATTGTGTCACCTTTGTCAACTTTAAGTTTTTATTGTTTTGGAAGGATCATCTCATTTGGGCCGGTTTACTTCTGGTGATCCTAAACAATCAGAAGTATTGCTTTCAAAAGATTAATGTTATAGAGCCTAGCAGTGTTGAACTATATTGTGCTTATTTTAAATTAGGCGGCTTGTGTAATATAGGAAAATATTTTTCATGTTAAATAAAAATTTAGGATGATGTAAAATGATTACCTAGAGAATTAAATGAGGTCTATGAGGTTTTCAGCTTCATTAGTGAAGTAAAACCCATAGTGAAGATTAGAAGTATTTCCTGAAGTATGCAATAGCCTTGTGAAATGTATTTCTAGTTTCGGTCTCTTTCCTAAGGGATTTGTCCATGCCATGGAAGTCTCTGTGATTAGCATTAATTGTTATTCTTCTTGGGTCTCCCTGCAGAGAAACCAGAGTTGTAAAAATGAAACCTCTTTTTTGCCTTGTAAAGGTCATAGCCACAGACATGGTCTTGAAATGGAACACTGTAATGGTCACATAAGAGATTTAAGTAGTACTTTATATTCGATTATATGCATGGATGGCATCTCTTTATCAAGTTACATTTCCTCCATATTAAAGTACATATTATTTGAACTGGTAAAGGGAATATGTATGTATATTGTTTTTATGTGACAAAAATTAGATATTTCATAAAATCCAATTTGTTTTTATTCTTTAAACTTAACTTTAATACATTACTTAGTCTTTGTTTTAAACTGGTAGAAAATAGTTTGTTCTCTATCTCTTTCTCATAATCTTAAAATCAATCAATTAAATCAGGTAATTAATTTCAGCTGTTTTTTTTTTTCATTCCCTAGAAATGGGGTCTTTCTTTGTTGCACAGGCTGAAGTGCTGTGGTGCGATCATATAGCACACTGCAGCCTTGAATTCCTGGGCTCAAGCAATCCTCCTGCCTCAGCCTCCCTAGTAGCTGAGACTACAGGCATGTGCTGCCACACCTGGCTAATTTTTCTTATTAATACTTTTTTGTAGAGATGGGATCTTGCTTTGTTACCTAGGCTGGTCTCGAACTCCTAACCTCAAGCAGCTGCTTTTAAGTTTATCTTGTAGGGGGTGGTTCTTAAACTATAGTTGAGTTTATTGTTTACCCTAAAGTGAATTTTTCAATCATCTGTCCTTGGAAAATGAACTTTGGTATAGTGTGTGGCGCATTAGAAGAGAATTATTTCATCATCTTATAGTACATAATATAGTGGTTTGTTGTTTTCTTTGTTTTTGCTAAGACTAACAGGTTCCTGAAAAGTTCAGTGAAAATCAAATTTCAAAATTTTCTATTTTTCCACTGAATTATATTGTAATCTTAATATGTTTTATTTGAACTTCGAGTACTGAATTAATACTTATTCTAAAAATTGATGAGCTTGATATGATTAAAAAGGTACATTTTTTGGCTTTCAGTTGTGTTTTTTTTTTTTTTTTGAGACAGAGTCTCACTCTGCTGCCCGGGCTAGAGTGAGTGCCGTGGCGTCACCCTAGCTCACAGCAACCTCAAACTCCTGGGCTGAAGCGATCCTCTGCCTCAGCCTCCCAAGTAGCTGGGACTACAGGCATGCGCCACCATGCCCGGCTAATTTTTTCTATATATATTTAGTTGGCCAATTAATTTCTTTCTATTTATAGTAGAGATGGGGTCTCGCTCTTGCTCAGGCCGGTTTTGAACTTCTGACCTTGAGCAATCCTCCCGCCTCAGCCTCCCAGAGTGCTAGGATTACAGGCGTGAGCCACCACACCCGGCCTCCAATATCTATTGATAGTGAGAAAAACAAGTCGCAGGCCATTATGTGCAGTTTTCTCTTGATCATATGAAAAATAGAAAAGAATGTGAAATACATATTTATATATATAAATGCATATTAATTCATGGAAACATGTCTCAAAGGATACATATCAAAATGACAGCAGTGGTTAATCACCTGGACAAAGTTTGCAAGGAGGTAAGGAAGATGAAAGGGTATAAGAATAGGAAAGCTTTTATTTTGTTAGGATTGTTTAAATCTTCTACAGTGAAAATTTATTTGCTTAATTTCAAAGTTATATAATAACGATATTCATTGGTTTTCAACATTTAAAATCAATTTATAAACAAAGGGCTGAGCAGAATGTGAACATTACCAGGCTTGACAATGTAAAATTACAGATGTGGCTGGCAGAAGCTGAGCGGCAAGGGTGGGCAGAGGCGGAAGGCGAGCGGGTTTCATAGTCTTGTTTTACCTAGTGAAGCACTGAGACATTGTCTAAAGGTTGGGAGCAAGAAATGGAGGCTTTAGTGTACCGTTTAAATTTGCAAAAGTGACAAAAATAACTAAAATTACCAGTGTATTTATTAAAAATTGAGGGAAGATGGGCAGGGGTGAGAGGGGTGGCACCTATTAAATACAACGAACACTATTCTGGTGACGGGCACAGTAAAAGCCCTAACTTAAGCATTATGCAAGGTATCCGTGTGAGAAAAACATTTGTACTCCCTTAATATTTTGAACTCCCTTAACATTATGCAACCTTAAGCTTAAAAAATTAAGGTCCAGAAGAAAACATAATTGGGGGATAGAATGAAATGCAGAATAAGGGGGAGAGGAGCTAAATTCTTGTTTTTCGTAGCAGAGAGTCAACAATATTGTCGAAATTAAGAATTCTGTCTAGGCACAATGGCTCATGCCTGTAATCCCAGCGTTTCGAGAGGTCAAGGTGGAAAGATTGCTTGAGGCCAGGAGTTCGAGACCAGCCTGGGCAACATAGCAGACCCATTTCTACAAAAAATAAAAAATTAGCCAGACACGGTGGCATGCGCCTATAGTCCCAGATATTTGAGAGGCTGAGGCAGGAGGATGGCTTGGGCCCAGGAGTTCCAGGTTGCAGTGAGCTATGATGACACTACTGCACTCCAGCCTGGCAACAAAGTAAGACTCTGTCTCAAAAAACAAAAAAAAAAACCAATCCGGCCGGGCGCGGTGGCTCACGCCTGTAATACTAGCACTCTGGGAGGCCAAGGCGGGCGGATTGCTCAAGGTCAGGAGTTCGAAACCAGCCTGAGCAAGAGCGAGACCCCGTCTCTACTAATAATAGAAAGAAATTAATTGGACAACGAAATATATATAGAAAAAATTAGCCGGGCATGGTGGCACATGCCTGTAGTCCCAGCTACTTGGGAGGCTGAGGCAGAAGGATCGCTTCAGCCCAGGAGTGTGAGGTTGCTGTGAGCTAGGCTGATGCCACGGCACTCTAGCCCGGGCAACAGAGTGAGACTCTGTCTCAAAAAAA
>CAUYRT010007758.1:0-13289 GCA_963574885.1 Lepilemur ruficaudatus
CAAGACCCCATCTCTACAAAAAAACTTCTAAAAATTAGCTGGACATGGTGGCGCATGCCTGTAGTCCCAGCTACTTAGGAGGCTGAGGTGGGAGGATCACTTTATCTCAGGAGTTTGAGGTTACAGTGAGCATAGGCTACTTTACTCTAGCCTGGGTGACAGAGCAAGAAGAACAAAGAAAGAAAGAAAGAAAGAAAGAAAGAAAGAAAGAAAGAAAGAAAGAAAGAAAGAAAGAAAGAAAGAAAGAAAGCAGTAGAAATAGTAACACATAAAGAACTGACAACTGACATTGAATGCTGAGATAGATTTCAAGATGTGTGCATGTACACAAACATGTAAGTGCATACAAAGATGTGCCCAGACACACTTGAGTTGCCTCAAGTTCTCATTTTAGAAGTAAACTATTAACAGGTGGATAGTTCAAAAGCCAGGGTCACTTGGAATGCTAAAATCATTTATAAATGTTCACTTAAGGCAGCTACAGGATCAAGGGACCTACGATAGTCATGTTAATCATTATAAAATGACATCTAGGCATTTGGATAAATCTAAGAATGCATTTGTTCTAGTTCCAGACTGAAGTCACAGCATAAATGCAAATGTTTATGATGAAGTTTATAATGCTTTATGAGTTGATACTTTTAAAACTGAAATATATATAGAACATTCAATGAATTTAACTTTCTAGAGAGAAGACTCTCTATTGGTAGTTATAGGATACCACCAGCCATTTCACACAACCCAGACTATTGCTCAAAAATTAGGTGCTCCCAGTGTATATTTTGCAGTTTTTTATACTACCATATTCATGCATACAGGTTTTTAGACTCTCAAAATAAATGTACAAACATGTTTTCAAAGATACAAAAGAATGCTATCTAGATATCAAAACTAAACTATTTTTAAAATTGTACCCGTAGTTACTATGATTCAGTTTTTCAATAAACTTAGTAAAACTGTAGATACCTATTTTTTTCCTCATTTCTGGTCTTTTCAAAACTTACAGCTGTGCAAGTCAATTGACAATGAATTTCATCTCTATAAAATAGAGAAGGAAGCGCTTTTTTTGTCTAAGATATTGGCAAACTGATAGAAGATAACAAAAGTAAAACACTAATATTTAACTTCAAAAAATTTAAAATTTTATAAAATGTTCATCAGCCTCTAAAATAGGTGATTTTAATCTAACAACATGAAGCTTATGATTTTGCTAATTTCTAAGCAGCCAAAATATTCATACGAGGCACTACTTAATTTCTCAAGAGTTTGGGTCAAAGAACTGTGTCTACTTCTTTGTGGATTTCTGTCATATTCTCCATTCCTAGATACACAGCCACAGCCACACCAAACAACGTGCAAATTACTGTCTAAGAAAACTGAAATGCCCTCTTAGATAGGCATTTACTATAGGAATAAAATAAAACATTGTACTACTAAACCAAAAACATGTCAAATTTTTCTATAGGCTATGCAGAAAAGTAGAATTAGTGCTTTTTACAGGCTATGCAGAGAAGAGAGAGAGTTGATCTAGGGGGTCGCAGTACTAAAAGTTTGAACATATTGGGCGTTTTATAAAGCTTTTCGTAAATCAGCATAGAAGTTGGCTAAAGTGCTTGCCATGGCTGTATCTACCGCAGACTGAGGAATCATCCCACGCAGATCTGTCTGAATATAACCAGTCAAAAGACTCTGGTTTGGATTGTCTTTGAGGGGAACACAAAACCAACCACAAGGATGGTTATACCCTCGAACAAATTCTGGTCTCTTTTCACTCCAGTCGAGACTTACCCCTACAAGACAATTTAAAAATAATACTATTAATAGCAATGACTGACATTTGTCTAAAATTCTCATTAAAAAAATATTATAAGAGTTCTTAAATATTTTTCTTTTATCTATAGAAGTGAAAATTAAGCCCCAAGAGTGACTATGGCAGAATGAAAAAAATAATTACCGAGGAGCATTCTGACAGGGGGTTGGTAGACAGGTAATGGGGAAAGTTCTAATCCCTTCAGAATAGATGACATCATGTCATCTTGGTAACTCTTCACAAACTACAAATCTTGGTTTGTAGCAGCAGGCCTCAAGGTGCCAATAATCAAATCTATGGTACCATACCTATTCTCCACAGGTGCTACCACATTCAACTTTTGTATTAGCTAGTTAAGAATAAACAAGTAGATGTTTGTATACAACTACCAACTCAAGTACATACTATACTTAAAAAGATATTAATTTATCTACAGGTATATTTTAGAAAACAAGAGCCTTCCAATGGTAGGCAATATTTTTACTTGAAAAGAAAAATACAACACAGCTCAAGGAAGGAAAAATATCCTAAAACATAACAAGTCTATTTTTTTATAATATGACTAAGAAGCTGTTTTCTGAAAGTGGCTTAGAAGAAAATCCACTTGCTAGAACCCTTTTTTAGAGGCAGTCACATGATCCACATTTGCTACCTGTCACCTATAGGATACTACGTAACTGAGAACAATAACGTATCTGAAAGACTTCAAAACCCTTTCTGATATTGTTATTTTACTCCCCAGGGATTAGTATTTGCAAAAATAAATAAATAAATAATTCTTGGTGATTACACAGTAACTATGAGAGTTAGAAATATATCTCATATAGAAAGAAACAGCCAGCCTAGGAAACTGAAATATTTAAACTAAACTTAAAAAAAGGAAAAGGATTTAAGATTATTACCACAGGATAAGAGCCCTTCTTTATAGCCCACAGTATAGGAAAAATCAACAAACTCTCTTGGGGAAATTATATTCCAAAGCTGACCAGCAGTAGTGTAACGCATCACACAGCAATTCTGAAATAGAAAAGAAGTAAGACAAGTGTTTATGATAGGAAACATATACAAATTCATATACAATAAATGAATCTCTGGAAAAAACTAATACTCATTTAAAATGTTTTATAATTATTATAATAATTCTTACAGTGATTCTGACAGGTCTAGATCTCTATTCTAAATCTCACTGATATTATATGAACATGAAGGGGATATATAATCAAAATACAGAGGTACAAGTTACCCAGTATCCAAAATTCTAATTAAATACAATCACTTTTTATTCTGTATAATGTTCTACATGGAATTAGTGGATATAGATTGTTTTAGAATGTTTAAGATCAAATCCTCAAGTACTCTGATTACAATATCAAATATTTTAATTAAAAAATCAAACATTAAGAAATTAACAAAAATAGAGAGTGAGCCATTTTGGCTACATAATTCTATAATGCTTAAGCTGGTGTTTTTATCTTTGGTCTTTGATTTTGGCTTAGTATTAACGGAAAAGTAACACACACTAACCCAGAAATTTAAATATGATGGTGGTGTTTTCAAAATTTTAGATTTCAGAGCCTCAACTAAAGTTTTACACTAAAGATGCTGAAGATTTTCTTAAGCATCAAGGGTAGAGCTACTGCATAAAACAAATTCAGTTCTAACAATCGTTAGTCAATGTGAGGAAACTCAAGCTTTTTAAGAGGCAGCACAGGATTCCCCTGTGACATTTTTGCCATGACTACTATTCTCAAAGCAATGAATACAATGAACATAAGCATGTACAAATGTTCATGCTCACATGCTCTGGCTTATTGTGCATGAACTCTTTCTCTCTCTCCCCCTCTCTCTCTCACACAAACACACACACACAGAGTCTAAAGTAATATTTCTAAACAGATACCTCTTCCAAGTGCTCCAAAACATCCAGTGAAGTCATTAAGCTGTCCCAATCCAAACGACAAGGCCCTGGGCGTATATGGTCTATTATACTATTGACAATGTCATCTATAACACCTTGAGCTTTGTAGCTGAAGAAAAATAATTAAAGTCAGATGCTATTAGAATGAAAACTTCCAGCATGCCTTCATAGTTCAGAGGTAACTTTGAAAGTAGGAAGTAAAACTTAATGAAGGTTTTCTTAAAGGGAATAATCCCAACAACTTTTCCAATAAACTAAGTTCTACCAATTATTTTATCAGAATATACCCTTAACCCTCAAAACTAATAAAAGAATTGAGGGCTTTTTGCCATAATGAAGATAATAAAGTCCCTTTATGGTAGAGTGTAGCCAAAAACAGTCTATAGTTTTGGTTAATGCTTCTACTTATTTTTATATTATTCTTTCCTCAGTTACCGTCTAACATATCAACACATGTACATTTTAACCCTGACTTTTAAAAACTTATTTATTAAGAACAGAACAATAGGCCAATGGAATAGAACACGAAGGAACTGACTCATGAATATAGTGGAACAACATATTTCAAAAGTGGCATCACATATCAGTGCAAAAAACATGTACAATTCCATGAATCGTGCTTAGATTCAAAGTTAACCTTACAAAGAAAATGAACCGTAGATCTCTACTTCACACTATTCAAAACCATTAATTCCAGATAGATTAAATACCTGTGCAAAATGTGAAACTTTAAAACTTTGAGAAAAATATACAAAGATCTTTGTGATCTTTGTTACCTCAAAATACAGGGGATTTCTTGAATACATAAAACACATAAAAACTACAAATAATACAAAAGATTGATTAAAATTACAAACATACATACCACATATGAAAATACATTTTTTTAAACTAGCTACAGACTGGGGAAAGATATGTGCAACACAAATAAACAGTTATAGAATTATTGTAGAGAATATATGCATAATTCCTATAAACCAATGAGAAAAAGACAATCCGAAGAAAAGATGGGCCAAGGACATGGTAAGATTGACCCGAAATGTCAATAAGTATACAAAAGATGCCCAACTTCACTAGTAATCAAGTAAATACTAACAAAGATACAATCTCATTCACGTCCCCCAGATTGGAAGAGATTAAAAACTAATAACAAGTATTGAATGGAGGGGGATGAGAATTCAAACTGCTCCTTTAGAGAGCAAGTTGGTAATGTCTAGTAAAGTTGGATGACATACATCCCTAAGACCCAAAGAAAATCACATGTGTATAAGGACACATGTACCAAGAGATTTATTACATAACTGTACTCTATAGAAAAGAATTGACAACAGCCTAAAAACCTATCAATAGGCAAATTTGTACACATAAATAAACATTGTGGTATATTCATATGGAAGTTAACAGATTTACATGTAACCATATGGCTAAATATTTGCTGAAAAATATTAAAGGCAAATTACAAATTGAAATACACACACACAAACATACACATGTGAATATAAAAAATACAGTAGATAATTCTTTTATTATTTATAAATATATAAATCTATGGTCAAGGTATGAAATGGGAATAATATACGCAACTTCAGGACAGTAGTTACCTCTGGGGAAGAAAGTCTATGAAATAGGAGACTGGCCTTAGCTCTTATAAGTATCTTATTTTTTTTAAGCATCTGAAGCTGTTTAATCATCTAATAAATAAATATCTCAAGCCAAACTTACATATCTGCCCTATCCTAAATCTGCCCTTCCCTCTTGTGTTCTCTAACTTGAGGTGGGGTGGTGGCGTAGGTGGTGGTAACACAAATTAATCCTGTCACACAAATTAGAAATTCTGGGATTCAACTTTGACTCTTCTTTTTCTCTTAACCTCATTCGAAATAATCAGACATCACATTTTTATCAAGATGATTTCCCAAATGTAAGTCCTTAGAACAATATCTGGCTCTCAATAAATGTCAGTTACCATTGCCACCACCACCACTAAGTCTTTTATGTTCATTTGCCCTTTCGGCTCCTGTGCTACTGCCTTAGTTTGGGCACTCAGTGTCCAAAGCAACACTTCATCAGTTCCTATCTCTTTTGATCATCACATAACTCTTTAATAATCTAAAAAAGCCACCAATGTTTCTCATCTTTGTTAATGTCGTAGATGCAACTCCCTCTGCCTAGAATATGAAGCCCTTCATTCCGTAAGAAACACCTATTCTTTCCTTAAGTCTCAGCTCAAATACTAGTTTCTCTAAGAAATTTTTTCAGATTTCCAAGTATAGTACTCCCTTGGCACTTTTTGTACTTTTCAGCCCCCACTGGGAATTTGCTGATCTAAAAGGACTAACTTCCACACCTGCTTATAATGACTGATCTAAGTCCAGTTTCCCCATCCTTGTCAGAAATATTGTACAAGTCATCTTTCTGTAAATGTTATCTTTGGCATTACCCCTCAGAACACTCTGTAATACTGAGAAGGTCCGACAGTTTCATTTTTAAAAAGGGCTGAGTCCTAAGGATGTGCATATGCTACTCCAATTACACAAGGTGACTATCTCCACTGGCTTTGAAAAACAATATATTTTTTCTGGTTACAGGCATAATTCATGTTCAACTATAAGTAAATACCAAAAAAGGAATTAAAAAAAATCATCGTAATACCACTATCTAGAGGTGAATATTTGGTGTTAAGCAAAAACATTTTAATAATAAAAATATATATTTAAAATAAACCCACAATTGTGCTACATACAATTTAGTATTCTGCTTCATTCACTTTTCATTGTGAGCACTTCCTTACATTATTAAATAATCTTTAAAAGTGTGGTTTTTAAAGGCTACATTATATTCCTTTACAGTTGTTTCATAATTGAATCATTCTTCTGCTATTGATTATTCAGGTTGTGTATAATTTTTAATATTATAAACAATAATGTGATGGAAAAAGCAAGTACTTCAATCACTATTATCTTTCTGATGATTTCTTCAAAATAAATTCTTAGAAAATATACAACAGCATTGAATAAATATAGAATATTACAAGGGCCATGTAAACCATACTAAGAAATTCAGACTTTATCAGCCATTTGATATGATATCATTAATTATAACCTCCTCACCACTAACTCAGTTGACAAAGGACATGGACATTCTTAAGGCTCTGAATTTACAAGGCCAATTTGCTTTTCAGAAAGTTTAAAATTTTAAAAGCAAAAGCCAAATCTTACCAGCAATGATCATTTAGTGATCCTGTATATACACATATACACACACTTGTACACATATATGTACACATGTGTGTACATATATGAAATTTAGCAACATCTTAAGAGCTAAATGAAACTAGAAGAATTTACTTACAGATATCCATTAAATTCTTCTGAGGGTTTTCTCCAAACTGTTACATCTTTCTAGAAAAACAAAAACATTATACGGTAATAATTACATAGGTAGAATCCTAGATACAAAACTGACAATTTTATATGTCTAGAGCATTTGTCTTTGCATTGAGAAAAAGGTAAACTCATTTTCAGAGATACATAAAAGTCATCTATGCCATGAGATGATCCATATTTGAATTGCTTCTATATCCTAAAGTTCTTTACATTGTACTTAAGTTATAGACTTTCAAAAAAGATTTGTAGTAGCATTTCACGAAACCCAAACACCATAAGATTCAGTGAGGACACTATCTTGGTGGCCATGATCATTTGCCTTATTCCAATTTCATTTACCATTACTGATGCATTCAGTCTATGACATCAGGAACACCAAATATTTCATTCTGAAATTGTTCATACCTTTTCAAAAATTACACAATTCACATTTATTACGGAAATGAACAATGTTACCCTGAATTTGTCCCTACATTTTCTCCTGATTGTTTTCCAAATAATTCTGAGTCTCAGAATAGCTAGAGCACTTAACTAGAAGAGTCCTGGGTTCTAGTGTTGGCTCTATCAACACTCAGCCATGGCGAACAAGTCATATTGGTAAAAAGGAATATTAACTAGCCACCCTCACAGGCTTGTTGATATATCTGAAACTATATGAACTATATCTGAAACTATATCTCAAACTATGCATTACTATACTTCCTTAAATTGATAATGACACATTTTATTTGTTGACTTAGAGGCTATTCTTAGGCTCTAATAGTTATGAGCTTATTCTCCTGCCTAATACCTAAAGAACTAATAAAGGCAGAGCAGGATTACTACTGATAGGTTCCTTCCTTTGTATGGCATTAGGCCACCAACTCTATTAGCACAATTATATATCTTGCACATCCATCCAAAGTAGGGTCTCTTGCCATATTTTTTTATATCATTTGGAAAGTGACCAACCAATTCAGTGGGCAGAAGATACACCCCAAATATGAGTAATAAGTAATTGAACTAACTTACTGTTTTCTTAGCAACTCGCCACTTATCATCTTCAATGTTATGGTACTGTATGAGAGTGTTTTTAAGCTTAGTCGCAAAAGAAGTAACATCAGGCAGGGCTTCCATTTTGTCTTTCTGTTACAGAGACCAAGATTAGCATTAGCAAATATCACAGTTCAATGCAATAGAACAGTGGATCTCAAATCTGGCTTCACAATGTAATCATCTGGGGGAGCTATAAAAGATACCTATATCTGGACTCCACTCCAAATTAACTAATCAGAATCACTAAGAATAGGACCCGGGCATAAGTTTTTTTTTTAACAGCTCCCAAAGTAAGTAACACATAACCAGAGATGAGAACCCCACATTTCAAGTTATTAAAATCACTAATATGAAAAAAAGGGAAGATAGGAGGAGAGGGGAGTGGTTGTATCTCTCTTATCTATATGCTGCTACTCTCACATATTTACCTCCAATCCTCATCTCTCCAATGAGCTTCAAACTTCCAGAGCCTACTTAAAGCTTCAAGCCTAAATTGTCATCTCTTGCCTTCCCTGGCTTCTCTCAATTTGCTTCAGTCTTCCTCATTTTAACAATTTACTATTAAAACAGTAATTGAGCCCAGATTCTCAAGTAAAAATACTTCGAATTATCCTTATTAGGAATAAAGAGATTCCTATTCACATCACCATACCCCACTGTCTGCAGCATTCTAGTCCACTACTTTTCCTTCTGTCCCTCAGAAAGGCCAAGCTTGACACCAACTTTGAGTCTTTGCACTTGCTATTTCTCTGCCTGACTGCTAGATCTCAAATCTTAGCATGACCAATAACAATTTCTAATGACAACTTCAGTTTAAACTTCCTATCCTTAATATAGCTTTCTGCAAGTTACTATTATATCTTTCTTTCACTTTCTTCATGGTGTTTATAACATGATAATAACTTGTTTATTTATTGGAGTACTCTTCTGCTCTTTGACCGCCTCATCCTTGACTATTAGTGCAGAGGTCCTTTTCTTATTCCTCACTATTTCCCAGCACCTAGAACACTGCCTGGCACTCAGTAGGCCCTTAATAATATTGTTGAAGTGTTTTTGCTTCAAAACAAGAATTATTTGCTCTTACTTTGTTTTTTTTTTTTTTTTTTTGGTACCAGGGCACCAATTTCCTAGCACAATTCCTGCTTTTCCCTATTCTATCTCTACTCCTTCCACTCTTCAGTAAAAAGCTAAAGGACAAAAGAGTTTTGGGGAAAGGTTGCCCATTACAGAACTATCAAATTACCCAAAAGGGATCAAGAAAAGATCTAAATGAAATCTCAAGCCTCAAATCTCTATGAGAATAAGGCTTCAACTGTCAACTATACCTATCAACTAATGAGAATCACCTATGTTATACTTTGTAGTAGTTGCTGTTTTTAAATCTTAGATTTCAAGGCCCACTACCAAATAATCTGATTCAGTGGGTCCGTTCTGGGGTAGGCCCCAGAAATCTAGGTCCTTAAAAAAGTCTCACTGATCATTCTATTATCTAGCCAGGGTTGAGAACCACTGATCTCAAAACTAAAGGTGACAGAAATAAATCAAGGTTTCCCAGTATTTAAATAGCACTTATTTAAAATAGATAAGCCATTAAAATTGATATACTAAAATTATGTAGAAACATAGGTTAAGTATACATCAAAATTCAATAACATAGCATTTAGAATCTATGTACGTGATACAAAGTATGTAAGAATAGACCCTACCCATATATGGAAAGTGGATGAGATTATAGGGTGTCTGATAATTATACCCCAAAATGAAGGCCTCAGAAGGAGCTGTCTTTGAACTACTCCTGCCCTCCTGTCTCTGGTCTCTTATTCTCTCCTGAGCTAGCCACAGAAACTAGAATCCCTTATTTCTCAAGGTAGTTCATAGAAACCAGAACTCCTTTTCCCCAAAGCCAGCCATAAAACCTAAAAATATTACCCTAACTTCCCCCACGCACCATTCTGTGTAAACAATAAAAAATAATCTGACTTACTATTTGATTGCAGGTCATAAGACTCCCATGCCAGAGGGGGTCCTGCCCTATATCCCAGAAAGAAGGAATGCTGCACAGAGACGCCAAGAAGAATCTAACCATGCAGGCCTTGCTGGGTTTTCCCACTCAGTCTATTAGCATTAGATCATACCCATTTTTTCAATCATATTCCTCTGCCCATACTTTGTTGGACCTATGCATAAAAATCAACAGTTTCCCCTGTATCTTTGGGTCTTCATTCTGAAGACTCCCATGTCACATAAAACTGTAATCAAAGAAATTTCTATGCCTTTTCTCCTATTAATCTGCCTTTTATCAGTGATTTTCAGTGAACCTTCAAAGGACAAAGAGGAAGTTTTCTCTTGGCCCCAAGACACTCATTCAAAGAGTCTACCAGTCAGAAATATACTCCATTTCCATTCAAGAGGCTGCCAACTTGATAGCCAGTACAATGACCTTATTCAAGGATATGTCATAAATAAGCACAAGTTCTTACAGAGGGAGTGTAAAAGAAATTTATTTACCAATTACTGGGATCTTTATGATTAAACAATTATTCTTTAAACCCAAAGGTCACTTGCCAGGTTCCTGTGGTTGGCAGATAAGAGCATTTTTTTCATAACTCTGTGATAAAAATCAAAGATGATATGGAAAGCTACTATTATCATAAGCAAATATTATCTTTGTGCAAATCCAGCACAGATAAAATCTACCTAGAAAGCTACCTAGAAACCTAAGATGAAAATCTGAAACTCTAAGGAGCTTGTCTTAGTAATCAATCACTTGTAAGTATCAGTATAAACTCCTTAATATGGCTGATGGGCTCTTTTATGATATGGCTGAGCTTCATTGCCTAATTTCTGCTCTTCTTTCCTGAACTCCCCTGAAGACTGGTTAGCTCCCCCTCCAATAGTTTCTCACAGCAACTCTGTACTGTGATTATTCACATGTTATCTTCTCCCATTTAACTATAAAATTTTTGAAAAAAAGCTTACTCAACGTTATACTCATTATGTGTAGCATGCAGTAGCAACCCAGTGAATGAAAAAGGGGAAAATATACAGACAATAAGCTACTATTCTCACTTTATGGAAGACCTCAAGATACCGAAGGTGTGCCCAATTACACTAATCATCTTAGAGCTTCTGAATAACTAAAACTGCCATTACCATAATTAAAGACAACAATTTCCCAAGGAGCTCAACCATTAAACATTTACCAAGCATCTAGTATATATACCAGGTCCTAGAACTATAGAAACAGATAGGATCCAGTTTTTGCTCTAGAAGTTGACTTATTCTACCCATTAAATAAGCTTTAAGAACAACAAAAACTAAAACATTAAAGACTTACATTAATAGCCCTTTTAAGGGTAGTGGAATGGGAAGTAGGAAGAGAACAAAGTATAAAATCAGAAAGCTTTCTTTTAGTCCAACGAAGTGTCTAACCAGGCAGTTAATTCTTGCATGGATTTATTTTCATCAAGATTAAGTTCAAAATGGACTAACAGTCAGTGTTAAAACTGCTATCTGTGTGTGAACAGGCATAACTGAGCACCTCTCAAAATACATTCTAGGGCCAAAGAGGTCGGAGGTGGGGGATTATATTGGGGTTATCAAGGTCTTGGCTCTTTCCTAATGTAACAGGGCACTTACATTAATTGAAAGGAGAGCACAAAATTTGCCTTCCTACAATCTTCCACCTGTGGAGAATTTTAGGAAAATGTTTTAAATACCATTCTGAACTCCCTCTTACTAATTCAATCTTTTACTTCCTTTCTTGACCTTGTATCAGGAAATTCTCCACTCTAACACATGTCAGAGAGAACAGGCACCACTTAACCTTAGCAGAATATACAAGCTCCACATAAAAGATGATATACTCTTGTCAGTCCCATACCTAAGTGCTGAGTAATGTTCACCTCCATGTTTTTCCCTACTTTAACCTTTTAGTTCATGTTTTCTATGTCTATGCTTTTGAAGTGATCACTAGTGGTAATAGTGGCTGCCATCATAGCATGGGCAGCCTTCTCAAGTTAAAAATTTTCTTGAGGCCATCTATCAGCACCAGTCTTGACCAATCCAACTCAAATTATCCTCAATATATGTCACAGTGAAATAAATGGCCCTAAGTTCTATTTTAAATATGGAACATAATAAAACATTTTTACTTCTAATAAAAATTGAATGCCATAAAAATCTGCTTTATACCTATGTAGTATAACTAAGTCAAAATTCACTTGTTAAAAAAGCTCAAGTATCGAACTTTTTCACTTTCCATTGCCCAATTAGTATAGTTTTCACTTACGTAGATGGCTTCAGTCTAACATGCCATAGACTTTCCCCAACATGTTGTATAAACTGAGGTCTTATAATTTAAATTTTCTATCTAACATAAAAATTTCAGCAAATACTTGATTTCTAATCAATCTTGAACAGCTAGTTTAATTTTTCTAACTCAGTCAGGTATAGTAGTTTCTCACTTTTTGAGACGGGCCATTGAAGGAGCTCACTATTTAAAGGAACACAGCGTGGAAGCATACTTTTGCAATGTGAATAATGATCCCCTCTGTTTTAAGTGCTCACTTTGATGTATCAGCTTTACAATAAATGTTGAGACTTTTTATAACACTTCAGACAATATTTACATTCTAATGATATCATAACTTTAATTTTGAATCCAAGTTAGTGTTCAAACCCCTAATGCCCCAATATTTTATTTTAAAAAATAACAGCTAACATTTATTGATCACTTACTATGTGGTCAGTCCTTCTGGCTGCTTCACAATGAAATACTTCATTTAATCCTCATAAACAACCTTAAGGGTTTATCTCTATTTTAAAGAAAGGGAAAATAGGCCGGGCGCGGTGGCTCACGCCTGTAATCCTAGCACTCTGGGAGGCCAAGACAGGAGGATCGCTCAAGGTCAGGAGTCCAAAACCAGCCTGAGCAAGAGCGAAACCTCGTCTCTACTATAAATACAAAGAAATTAATTGGCCAACTAAAAATATATAGAAAAAATTAGCTGGGCATGGTGGTGCATGCCTGTAGTCCCAGCTACTTGGGAGGTTGAGGCAAAAGGATTGCTTGGGCCCAGGAGTTTGAGGTTGCTATGAGTTAGGCTGACGCCACGGCACTCACTCTAGCCCGGGCAAC
>CAUYRT010007760.1:0-58737 GCA_963574885.1 Lepilemur ruficaudatus
ATTGCACCAAAATTCACAATCTCAAATATGTGGAATCAACCCAAGTGCCTATCAATTAATGAGTGGATTAACAAAATATATATATATGGTGTATATATATATATATATATATATATATATATATATATATATATATATACCGTGGAGTTCTACTCGGCTACAAAGAAGGATGACTTAATGCTTTTTGCACCAATATAGATGGAACTAGAGACCATTCTCCTAAGTGAAATATATGAAGAATGAAAAAACAACCACCAAATGTATTCACTATTAAATTGGAACTGATTGATGAGCACACATGTGCATAGAGGAAAGTAAAACTCAATGGAAATCAAGCAGGGGGGAGGGGGAGGAAGAAATGGGTGAAAACCTACTTAGTGGGTACAATGAACACTAGCTGGGTGACAGGCAGACTTATAACTATGACTTAATCATTATAAAAGTTATCCATGTAACTGAAAATATTTGTACCGACATTATATTTTGAAATAAAAAAAAAAAAATAAAAAAGAGGCCACTCAAACAGAATTGGCTTGAGCTCTACCAGACACTATATTTTGTTGCAAAGAAATTTGGATTTATGAATATTTCAAATCCATGTTGCCTACATTCTTCTTCTTTTTCTCCCTTCACATATGGTAAGATGTAGGAAGGTCCATTTATTACTGAACATAAATCTGAAGAGTTGATGGCATTTTGTAACGTGCTTTGAGTGCACATGATATGTGGGTAGAGGCCCTGGTGGAGGACCTAAAGTGAACTAAGCTATATTGTGGGTGTTAGTGTGGGTGTGCACATGTATGTCCACCCTTGCTGAATTTTTTAGGGTATTGATATTCATCCAGAAACAATTCAAGACCTCTAGGGTAAATGCCAGATGCCATAAGGGTCTAATGGCAAAGAGAAGCAGATGAAATTGTTGAATGAGGTTGCTCATTTAAGGGATTTTTTGTTTTGTTTTAGATTCTCTTTAAGCCTCCTTTGATAAAGAGATCCCACTGCTCACCGTGGGCTATGAGATTTTATGATGATAGGAGATACATTGTTAAGGAAGAGTTTAGGAAAAATGATTACTAGGAAATTAAGAAATTATAGATAAGTTCATTCGATATAAATCTAAAAATTAAGCTTGAAACATTCTGCTACCTATTTAATGGTGCTGGGTTATAATTATGATGGGAAAACAGGATAAAAAAGGCTAAT
Source organism: Lepilemur ruficaudatus (assembly GCA_963574885.1). NCBI lineage: Eukaryota > Metazoa > Chordata > Mammalia > Primates > Lepilemuridae > Lepilemur > Lepilemur ruficaudatus. The sequence goes on from CAUYRT010007760.1 coordinate 1,204, forward strand.
TTTGACCAAGTGCTCTGCGGAGTGCTTCGTGGAGAATTTTCCTGACAGAGACCTCTCACTGCATTATCACTGAAATGCTGTGTGCAGTTAAATTCAAGAACTCATTTTGTGTTAGAATTAGAAGGAAAATTATAGGCAGAATAGTGTAGCCTATACAATTTATAATAATGAAACAAGGACAGAGAGAGGAGAGAAAAAAAGACTTATCCATGGTTACAAGTAGTTACCGGTGGAGTTGGAATGCAGGCATTCTGTGCTATAATACACTTTGCAGCTATGTTGAATTAAATGAAAACACTGGCCGTGGGAGGAAGAGTCTGGCATCACTGAATGACTTCCTCATTATGTGTGATTTGTTTGTTTCCGTTGGTGGGTAAAGAGTCTTCTGAATATGTGTGTCAAGTACTGTTAATGTCATGAGGCCTATTTTTAGATTCTCTTCGGTAACAAACTTTGCTTTAAAATTATAATAGACATTTTTTGCAGTCATTTATCCCGTGCTCTTTTCATCAACAAAAGTTCTTGAATTGTAAATTTTAGAAAAATTAAGATATACCCTGAAAAAAAAAGACTTGTTTGTCTGGTTGCTGAATTAATGCTTGCTCTGTGGGAGAAAAGCATTAAATACTTAAAATGCTTAGCAGGGCTGCTCTGTTATTTCATTCTTTTTATTTTGTTCTCACAAATTTAGTTTTTAAATGTACATCATAGTTTAAATACATGTGCTAGGTACTATGGTGGATAAAGCAATAATAATAGTTAAATAATTATATGGTAAAGTGCTTAAAAAGTCTTCTACCATATGATAATGAAGGAGCTCAAGAAATTTCACCCCAAAATATGACTCCTTGGTATAAAGAGTCATATAAAGGGGTTTTCCCTGTATTTGCATAAACTGACCGATCAAAAGATCAAAGGGACAACGGACTTCCCTTTCTCTTCCTGTTATTTCCATATATTGCAGGAAGGAGGCTCAAGAGCCAGACCTGGCCCAAATCAATTACATACAATACCTGTCTCTCAAGTTAATTTACAAGTCAATCTGTTTCCCCGCATCCATTTATTCTCCCTAATATCATTTGTTCCCCCTAAAAAGATTTACTTATTCTCCTTATCTTCCCCACTCCCCTCTAAAAGGCATACATAAGATTATCTTGATCCCATTGGAATATTGAATAATCACTCTGTGATTCTCCCCATGCACATGGTAAATAAACCTTTCTTTTATTAATTTGCCTTAATTGTGAGTTGATCTTTCAGTGAACTTTTGAGGGAAAGGACAAGTTTCCCCTCACCTCTACAGTAAATATCCAATATATGTTTTTTGCATCTCTATTAATAATTTTCCTAACATATAACATTTGTCCATAGCACAAGTGTCAGTTTCCCCCTTTTATTCTGTGAGGGTTTCCCTGAAAATCTACTCTTGAAATCTTCAAAATTGTTCTCTGGGTTCTTATATAAGATAAATTATATATATTGCCATAAATCATTAAAATGTTAATGCAATCTAGTATCTGCCAAACCATTCATAATATCAGAATCCTACCCTAAATAAGTGACTGTTCCATGATTGAATCCATCATTTTCTTAAAGAAAACTGTGGCATAATAATTCCAAGAAAATAAAAGTAATCACCTTGAGAATGGGAAATGAGATAAATCCAAGATTTGAAGGTGATTAAGATTTCGTGTGCCAATTATATGTTAAAGTTTTGGGAAATCTGGATGAATGGGTAAATTCCTAGGAGAATGCACATGACTAGAATTGACTCAAGAAGCAGCAAAAAACTTGCATCAATCAATAAAATTTTTAAGTTGCTTACTATTTCCAAAAAGATGCTAGACTTAGGCCACTTTGCAGATGGACTTTCAAATCCATCTGCAAAATGGAATGTGTTATCCCAGTGATATTTAGCTGCCTCTGAGCATAGGAAAATATAGTTTTGCTTTGCATATGTAGCATAACTCTGGTTCCAAAACTTGGCAAATATAACCCAGGCAAAAATCCATCTCACTTATGTATACAGATGCCAAATTTTGGAATAAAATACTAGTATATTAAATTCAGCTATGTACAAAAAGGAAAAAAAATCATTGACTAATGCAGGGTCTATTGAGTAACGCAAACATGATTAAGACCTTAGAAAATCCATTACTCTAATTAATCCCATCAGTAGATCAATGGTGAAAGCCTGAATTATCAATCAACTTAATAGATACCAAAAAGGACTTGATAAAATTCAATATTCATTTACAAATGTTTAAAAATTATTAATAAAATAGAATCTAAAAGTACTGTCTCAACGTATTAAAGAATGTTTCTTCTTAAGCAATAATGGAAAGCATACCTCCATCATTTCTCCCAAGTCGAATCTGAACTCAGTATGCTATTTAACAGAAACCACATGAGACCTCATAACTACCTTCAAGAAAGAGCTGCAAGCAGCCAATAACCATACATCAGAGTTGATACTAGAGAAAGTACTTTTATGCTATCTTGCAAGTGTTTTCCTTTTAAAGGTGAGAACCAAACAAGGATATCACTATTATTCTAGTCTTTTAATGCTATTCTAGCATCACTGTCCAATGCAATTAAACAAGAAAAAAGAATGAGAGAAAAAATGCTAAAAAATAAAGAAAACAATTTAAGTACTGGGCTTTTTGTCTGTTTTGTTTTGTTTTGCCAATAATTTAATGGTCTACTAAGATGACCTAAGGAAATAAACAAAACAAAACACATGAAAAATATGTTTGATACTATAATTTTTCTGGTTACAAAATATACACAAGAAATTGAAACAACTTTATGTCAGCAATAATAGCAATGATATCTTAGTATATCATATATGCTTAGTGCAAGTTGACATTTGGGCTTTTGGTAAAATCATGACCAGGACTTTCATGAAGAGTTGAAGAAAAGACATAGTGTCCTGGCATACAGCAGAGGAGCTGTAAATAATTAACATTATTTACCCTCAACTTAATAAAATAATATTTTTCTACAGTTTTCAAAGCATCTCATACACATATGTGTGTACACACAGGCATGTGCAGACACACCGTATACATGCCTACTTATCATCACAGTGCTGTATAGACCTGTATGACTCAAACTGAATCCTTAAGGCCTTTCCATCTTTTTTTGATCAACTCTTAATATTGTGAATTGCATACATTAGACCCTAAATAAATGTTTTGTGCCTTAAATTAACAGGAAAAAAAATTCTTGTGAGGATATCTCTTCCTGTGACATCAAGATGAAGCTGTAAACAAGCATTTTGCACATAGTCCTAACAGCTTATATTACTATATCTACTTTTATATACCTTTATAAAAAGGTAGACTCCAGAGTAATGCAATAAATAACTGCAAACTTCAAGGTTTCCTCATACACATTTAGAATCCCACAAGGCTTCTCTTACTGTGATTCCTGTTGAGGCATCCTCTTAATAACCATTTCAGTGCCCTCTGTTAATTATATGAAAGTTTAATAAGTTTATAAAAAATGCTATCATCTGCTGTCTTCTCATCCCTGCCAAGCTTCATGAAACAGCATGGTTTGGGAGGGGACACACGTCTTGCATGATTGTTTTCTTTGGTTTCCTTTATTCCCAGCTAATTGAATTGAAATGGCTATTATTTCAGTTAAGATTGTATCTGATTATAGCAGCATGAAATGTGAATAAATAATAGGTTTTCTTGTCTCATATGACAGCAAAAATCCAAGTGTAAGGTGTCCAGGACCAATGTAATAGCTGAACAGTACCATCAAGAATTCAAGTCTTTTTCTATCTTCCTGCTCTGCCATCCTCAGCATGTGGCTTTTATCCTGATATCACAAAAAGATCTTTACTTCTAGGCACTATGCCTATGTTTCAGGCAGAAAAGGAGAGGGAAGGGAATAGGAAGATAGTAAAGGGCTTAGGGAGCATGTCATCTGGGCCAGATTCTTTTACAAAACATAGTAACAATTTGTGGTTACTATGTGTTCTGTTTCTGGCTAATGGGATTAGGTGTCTAAACCTGTGGTCCCCAACCCATACTCCACAGCTACAGTCCCCAACTCCAGGGCTGTGGACTGGTATTGGTCAGTGGCCTGGTACTGGTCTGTAGGAACTGGGCCGCACAGCAGGAGGTGAGTGGCAAGTGGGCCAGCGAGCAAAGCTTCGCCTGCATTTACAGCTGCTCCCCATAGCTTGCATCACCTCCTGAGCTCTGCCTCCCCCGACCACCATCTGTGGAAAAATGAAGCTGGTTCCTGGTGCCAAAAAGGTTGGGGTGCACTGGTCTAAGCCTACAGATTAGATATGTGGGAAAGTTTTGTGAAATTACATATTTTATTACAAAATTTTGGATTTTAGGTCCTTACTCTCCTCTCTGCCAATTTTCACATTCTCCTTATACCTGCATGTATTTCTAAGTGCAATCAATATAGCAATACATATGCTGAAAAATGCTGCTTTGTTAGGCTTTAATCCAAAATGAAGATAATGTAAAAAAGGGAAATCTTATTGCAGTGTTTATCCTCAACCCTGCTAAAATAGTTACTTGTTTTGCTTCTAGGATTCTGATTTTTACTATTACTTACCTCAGGCTTCTTTTTACATTTAACACATCAACCTGCAATTTCTAACTGATATAATTATTGCTTCATTATTTTTCATCATAATATTTATGCTTTACCATGAAACCATGAATCAGTTTTTGGTATGTATATTTTATTACTTTGCTTTTAATTTATTCAAAATTCTAGTAAATGTTTCATAAATGCCAATTATATACATTAGTATTATACATTACATAATATAATAAAACTTCTTTTAATCCAAATACGAAGAACCACAGAGCTGAAAAATATAAAACAGCAACAAAAAATTGATTTTATTGCTGGCCTGGTATATTAGTTTGCTAGGGCTGCCATAACAAAGTATCGCAGGCTGGGGAACTTAAATAACAGAATTTTATTTTCTCACAGATATAGAGGCTGGAGTCTGAGATCAAGCTGTTGGCAGGGTTGGTTCCTTCTGAGGTCTCTTTCCTTGTCTTGTAGATGGTTGTCTTCTCCCCGTATGTTCATATGGTCTTCGCCTCTGTGGCTCATTCTCACTTAATTACTTCTTTAAAGATCCTACCTCCAAATACACTCACACTGTGATGTACTGGGATTAGGACTTCAACATATGATGGGGGGGGTGGGGGCCAATTTAGCTCATAACAGTGGAAACGCAGAAAGTATCACTCAAGAGTAAAGTCAATGAGTTGCCCTAATTAAACATGGAAGGGCTAGATACAGGGTAAACAAAGGAAGTTTCCCTTAAATAAGGCAGCATTCTAAAGGGCATCAGGAAAGGATTCTGAGTCTTTTTGGGGATGGGCTAGCCTCTGCTCTGGTTTACAACACAAAATCACAGGCACAGACAGGTCTCCAGGGTGCAATGTCTTGACTCAGGTGCTTTTGTATGCACATCCTTGTGATTTGGCAAATTTTTCTCTTTCATATATGTGTGCGTGTGTGTATATATATATATATATATATATAAAAGAGCATATATATATATATATAATTTTTTTTTTTTTGAGGCAGAGTCTCACTCTGTTGCCCAGGCTGGAGTGCAGTGGCATGATCATAGCTCACCGCAACCTCCAACCCCCAGGCTCAAGCGATCCTCCTGGCCAGCTCCCTAGTAGCCAGGACTACAGGTACATGCCACCACACACACCTGACTAACTAAAAAAAAAATTTTTTTTACTACGTTTCCCAGGCTGGTCTTGAACTCCTGGTGTGAGCCAAACTTTGCCTGGCCTCTTTTACAAGTCAACATAAAGTTTTGCAATTTCCTAGTGCTTGTCAAAACAAACTCTCAAGACAATTTGGGCAAAAAGTAAACAATCCTCCTGCACCCCTTCCCAGCAGTTAAATCCTAAACAAGGAGGGGAAATCAGTTTAAAGTATCCAGCTCCATTTCCCATAGTAACTTCCCTATACTCTGATTAATTTGCTTCCTTTTGTTGGGCTTGCTTAGTTCTAGACCTAAAACACATAGCACACATCAGTCTTTCCAACTTACACTGGTCAAAGACTTTGGAGAGGAGACTCTGATCGGCAATTTGAATGACAAAAAAAGAGGAGGAAAAAAAGATATTTTCTTCTCATTGGATTTGTCAGAATTTTATTTGCTTCAAATAACTTTAATGGTAATTGAAGGCTTGGAATGTCACAGGGTATTCATTTTGCAAGGTGAACAAGAAGTAAGAAACAGATTTTTCAGTACGTTGATGTTGATTGAGGCTAAGGAATGTTGTCTTCAGCCTTGAGCCTCAATTGTTCTTTTCACATTTCCTAAAAATCTGGGGTAAATGTTGCAACAGTGGAGAAGAGAGAGGGCTGTTGCTGTCCTACTTTTGCAGAATCTTTTAGTCAAAAATATAATAGATCTTTTGGAAAATTTTAGGTGGTAAGCGATACTCATCTATATGATAGCAAAGGACTGAGCTCACTCACTTCTTGTTTGCAGCTGCCTACACAGGTTCAGTCTCATGCATAACAAGTGATCAGCAAATATTTGTTGAATGAATGAATTCTAGGCTCATTCATAACTCTTGTCCAGTTGTCTCGATGAAGTTTTCACCTAAAAGTAAAAGAGACGGAGATGCAGAAATAAAAGTGCATGGTATTCAGAGCAGATACAGATTTACCCTGCAGTGGGATGATTATATCAGCTAATTAGCCAATTAGCAAGCAAAACTGGGGGAAGAGTCCTACCTTTATTGATATTTTAAATTTAAGCTCTTTATTATTTTTAATAAAATGTTTTTTTTTTTATCAGATAAGTTGGTATAGTCACCACCTACACTTTCCCATTCTGAAATGTTTTGGTACTCATGTGGCTTGAAAGCTCAAGCTTCTTGGGTTGGGCAAGGTGGCTCATGCCTGTAATCCTAGCACTCTGGGAGGCTGAGGTGGGAGGATCACCTGAGCTCAGCAGTTTGAGACCAGCCTGAGCAAGAGCAAGACTCCGTCTCTACTAAAAATAAAAAAAAATTAGCTGGGTGTGGTGGTGTGTGCCTGTAGTCCCAGCTGCTCAGGAGGCTGAGGCAGGAGGATCACTTGAGCCAGAAGCTTGAGCGTGCAGTGAGCTATGGTGGATTCCACTGCACTCTATTCCTGGGATGACAGAGTGAGAATCTGTCAAAAATAATAATAATAAAAAGCTCAAGCTTCTGAATCAAATCCTTTGCATTTTCACTTTTGTACAGATTGAGTGTTCCAAGCAGAGACGTTTGTAAGGTCTTGAGAAGGCAGCCAGGGTCAGTTTGGTTCCGAATTTCAATATGGGCAACTTGCTTGCTAAGGGAGTCAGGTGCTTCACAACGGAGCAGCTAAGAACCATGAGGACAAAGGCGAGCAAGCAGGAATCAAGACCGGTTTTCAGAGCCTATCAGAGCTTTGATGCTGCTAAAGGAATTCCTGGGACAGGGAATAGGTGGGATATAACCAAAACGGAAATTTATTCTGTCCTAAATCAGATTTTACTTGAGCCCCAAGGTTATTATTGCTGTTCTAATGGACAAATTTTGTTCCTTGTTTGGCATATTTTATTTAGCCTTCTGGCCTCCACTGAGATTCCTCCAAATCCTACCATGACAACTTACCTATCTATCTAGTTTTTGGCCTGGGGCGGGGTGGAGGGGAATCCAGCACACAGCCTGCTGCAGCCCACCTCTGCACCTCTGTCTCAGAATATGAGGGCCCCTGCTCCACTTCTCCATCTAACACTGGCACGTGGAAAGGGTCATCATGTGAGCAAACATGCACCAGCCCAAACAGCTGCTCTCTGACACTCCAGTGGCCCTTAAACTTTTCACTGCAAAGGTAGCTTCTGTGGAATGGAAAGTCAGTATGTCAGTAACTTGCCCAGTGCTCCTAATTTGGGGCAATGTAGTCCTTAAGTATTCTAATATATACATATGTATTTAAATGTTTTAAGTATTCCTTTCTGTCTGTTTAAAATGGGTTTTGGCACAGCTGCATTTTAGGTTAGCTTCTTAATGGTGCAGACTACCTACCCCTGCCCTTTCAAGAGTAATAATTTAGAAAACAGAAATAAATAGCTCTGGATCAGCTAAAGGAAGTAAAGTTTTCTTCCATTTTTATTGCAATAGTGAGAGATAAACTCTTTGAATTAGCAAAAGCATAGACTTAGAAACCTAAATGGTCCTTTTAGTTCTAGATGATGCATTTATTTACAAGTTTCCAAGGAATATTCAGTAAGATATTCACTCAAGATTTTTGTATTAGCCATTGGATTTAAGTGAGGAGGAAGCATCCTACAACCGAGGGTCCTCTGCTTACCTAACATCCCAGGTGATGGATGAAGACATGACTTGTCCAAAGGGTATTTCAGCAGAAAACAAAACAAAATGAAATATGCCCCCTAGGTGAACCAAACTGAGCTCTGTGCGAGGACTGGGTGCTAATGTGGTTTAGAGAAATTGGAACTGTTGTTCCAATTGGAACTGTCTGTTCCCTCTTTCCACAGGGGTAGCTGGGGTGGGGGAGATATAATACAATGTAAGTAGCCCATGGAGTCTCAAGGGAAGAGCTGAATATTTGATTTCTTTTCTTATTTTCCTTTTTGTTTGTTTGTGGCTTAGCATTTGCTGTGATGCTAATCTGCAATTGACTTATTTCAGGAAGCTCTAATTTACACCTATGGTTGTGAGCACTCAATAACATTCATGCTTTGTACTCATCATAAGCAGCTAATAGGAGCATATTAGCAGGAAACACATATCCCCTCTTTTTCATGTTTTTTGGTAAGATATATTTTTCTCTACCCTGTCAACATGGAGAATTTTAAAGGTGACGCTTCTAAAATCCTAAGCTACCCCTACCCCTTATTTGTTCTTCGCGAGGGTAGGAATAACTTATCTGATGCATGAAATTGATGAGACTTTGACATTCATCTGGTCATGCTTACCTGAGGTCTGGTACGTCGCATTGAAAAGACAACATAGAACCATCTTTTCTCTGGCTCTCTCCATTCTGCTGGTGCCTTAGATTTTAGGACAAACTGTGGTTCTCAGTATAATTAACTGGATAAGGGAACTCTGAATCTGATTATACTCAAGTCTCTCTTCAAGTTTGTGCCAAGATCTATGTTTAGTCTAAATTTAGAAAGAGAATGTAAGGAATATATTTTATGTTCCTATGTGCTCTCCATTTGAACATCATCCAAGAAACTCTATATTTAGGAGCTCTTGGGACTTCATGAATGATGATGTTTTTGTCTACATTTGGATGTTCTGCTTTATTTATTTTCTAGTGGATAGAATCTGGCAAGAAGGAGACGTCAGTCCTCCATTAGAACATAATGACTCCTGAGAGTCCTCAGAAATAGTGCCTTAACCCCCCAAAATCAAAATACTACTAAAGATATCATCAGCAGAATGGGACTGGGTTTGAATGGTGGTGTCCTCTCTAAAATTCACATTGAAATTTAATCCCCTGTGAAGCAATATTAAGAGGTGTGCCCTTAGGAGGTGATTGGGTCATGAGGTCTTCACTCCTATGACTGGGATTAGTATGCTTGTAAAAGGGCTCAATGTTGGGCTCTTGCTCTTCTGTCACTTCTGCCACGTGAGCACACAGTGTTGGTCCCCTCTGGAGGATGCAGCAATAAGGCACAATAGACAGCAGCTCTCACCAAACACCATTCCTACTGGTGCTTTGATCTTGGACTTCCCAGCCTCCAGAATCATGAAAAATAAAGTTTTGTTCCTTATAAATTACCTAGTCTGTGGTATTTTTGTGCAGAAGTGCAAACAGACTAAGACAAGGAGATTTGGCTGTAATCCTCCATTCATTAAAATTGCAGGAAAAGAACAGTTGTTCAAATTTGGAAAAAAAAATGTTTGAGAAGATAGTGTGTGGAAGTCTTCATAAAATTTGCTACTTTCTGAGAACTAGTCTATGTTTTATTAATAGAATTGGACAGAGACTCTGGAGTTTCTATTTATTATTTATAAGTCATATTCAAACACACCTGAATTGCCAAAGCTTTATGTGCCTGTTGGTAAAAAGCTATGGAATAGAGATGATTACTAGAAAACAAAACAGTGATATCTTTAGAAATATCAGCCTTAAAATGAAAGAAAATGACTTCCAAAGAAAAATTACAGTTTGCTTTTCCTGGGCTAAAGGAATATTTGTAAGTAATGTCATCCTTCTGGGACATAGAATCTTGGCCAGTTCCTATGCCTGGCATTGGAGGCTGTGCTTCTCTCCAAACTGAATAATGAAACATCCACAGTGTGCCAATAGAGAGAATGCTGTCCTTAATAGGACTTTCTTCTTCACCTTAAATTTTCTGGAGAGTATTAAGCAGGCTGCAAAAGTGTGCCCATTTAGAATGCTATGTAATGCAGGAATTAGACCTGTTTTACTTTGAAGGATGACAGGATCTTGTGATTGAGAATGGCAGAGAAAGTAGGGAGGGAACCAATGCTCTAGAAAGGAACTTTTTATTATGCCTTTCAGAAGCAATGATAGCATAAGCAATTGTACATCAGAGTCATGAAGTATTTTAAAAACTACACAAAAACACTCTCCATTGGAGGAAGGTGATACTCCAGGGACATTAAGGGAAGACATAATCTCTCGTATTTCTCCCATTCTCAATGGACAGAGGGAAAGCAGTATAGAAGAAAACAAATCTAAGAAAGAAACAGTCACAAAAAAAAAAATGATACCAGAAACCTCAAATATCTGAGCTGAGAGAGATACTCTCTTACGATGCCTGGGAATCTTCCAGGTTGAGACACTGCCAGATTATTGAGCTAACATTGTACAATCTTGGATGAAGCATTTCCTTTTGCAAAGCTATCTGCACATGAAGGAGATGATTATGATGGTTGAGGGCTCAGGATACACACAGTGTGATGCTCCCAGGAATGAGTCAGGGCACTTTGCCCAGGGGTACACCTCCTAGAAGGGGCATCAGAGACGCTGTGGTCCAAACCCTTATTTCTGAGATGAGAGCAATATGACTTGGAGAGAATAAATGATATCAAAAGGAAAAAAAATGGCAGAAACAAGGTAGAATTCAGCAGTTCATATTGGGACTACAATGTAAGCAGTGTTTTATATCTTCTCAGCATATGAACAAAATTTAAGAACTACAGAAATGATAGTTTGGTGGGAGAGAATGCATACAAGGGCTATGGTTCATCCTTGGACTATTCTGGTGCTTTCTTAGAGCAATATTGACAGTAAATCCTAAAATAAATTAAGAAAACTTCCTTGACAGCCATAAACAATAAGAATCAAAAAGGTATGGAGTTCTATACTCTAAATTTCTAATATGAATTTAAAAAGTAATGAATTCACAGCTTCTATAGCAACTTTTCCTAATCCAAATACCTCTGCATTTCCCACAAGGACAGGCACTATGAGTACCATGTTTGCTATACTCACCACTGTACATACAGTTCTTGATACAGTGCCTGCTATTCGAAAGTTCAAGAATATTTATTAATGAAAGAATCTCACAATTCAATATTTTACTTTGTCCATTACTATAGTGGCTCTTTTTTCTATTCTAAGGTGGAGAAAGGGTAAATTATTCCAAATGGTAACATATTAATAGACATAATGGTACATTTTGTGATCCTTTACTGGATATAGGTTAGCTTCCTGAAATACACAGTCCTGCACGTTTGGTGAAGTTGGAACTATTTAGAGCTCTATTCCTTGGGATATTACATGCTTACAGAATGAAGGCATCAAACAAGCTGTTTTACAATGTGAGCTGTTCAGGGAAAAAAATTATCTGAAATCCCATGCAAACACAGCACAGTATATGGATGTCATAGATAGTGGTTCTCATGTATAGCAGAATAGTGCTAGGCATGTTGCAAGGTTCTGGTATTAATTTCAAATAACTCCCTTTTTGTCAACTGCAGTGATCATCTCTGAGAAGTCCCTAGTACAATGTGTCTTCTGCTGACACTACCGGCACAGCACTATCCACAGGAGACTTTTTCTCTTGCTAATTCTAGCCAGGGATCTTGGAGGAAGAACTAGATATGTAGAGAAGGTGTGGTATGTCTTGAAGACAATGCAGTGAAAGGAAAGAAAGCAACAAAAGGTGAGAGTTAGGGATGACAATAAAATAAAAGAGAAATAAGACACATTGCTCTGCTGACTGTCCCCCCATCCATTAAAGAAACTACACAGAGGAAAGTATAAATGACAGAACTGGATGATCTCAAACATTCAACACTGTCAAAAATATGGGTAGGACTAGAAAAAATCAGACTGCATCCATGCCAAACTACTGCAAAATATCAGCAAATAGAAGTTTCTGCAGATTAAACGGCTCTTTATAAAAGCATTCATAAAGCTGATGAAAAAAGGTTTAACATTCCAAACTAGAATTAATATCCTCAAATGTCTGTGTATTTGAAGAAAAAAATACCTTGAATCAGAAAAACAAGAACTAAGAACAGAAATTTAAAAAATAACAAGAAGAAATAAAAAGAGAGTTAATTGAACTCAGGAAAGAAATAGAAGAAAATATAAATTTGTATCAGAGATGAAGAATAAATGACAAGGTTCCTGAGGGAAGAATAGATTTAAGAGAAAATTGACTAAAGAGCATTGCAGAAAACTATGAAAATAATCAAGAAGATTAAAATGAGTTATAGAAAGAAGTACAAAGTTTCAAAAAGAAAGTGCTTGAAATAGAAAACTGGTATAAAGTTAAATGTAAGTATAATTGGAATCCCTAAAAATAGTTTTACAAAAGAGCTAATATTTAAAATGATAATTTAAGAAAATATTTCAGAATTAAAAGTATAATTAAATATGTATGTTGAAATGATACAGAGGGTACTTGGGAAAGTTGATACAGTCTAATAACTATACTGTACTAATATGTGTCTTCAAATTGAAGTACAGTATAGCTATTAGACTTTAAACAAACATTTCTCAAGTCCTTCAGGCCAAAAGATAAAATAACTTACAAATACAACAAAATTAAACTGGTGTCAAATTTCTCACATATACACATTGGGGTCCTACATGGCTATGTAAAAGTATATGGAAAATCTCTATGGACTGTGACATAATTTCCAAATGTGATCATTAAATGCAGAAAAGAAAAATGCTAATGAGAATATACAATATGTTACCTTTTGTGTAAAAGAGAAGGAATAATAAGAAATTATATCTATGTCTGCTTATCTTTAAGAAAGGAATCACAGGAAGTATAAACAAGGACACAATGAAGTTGGTTACTTACAAATAGATGAGGAAACTAGAACACAGGTGATGCAGGAGGTGAATGACACCTCTGTGAATACCCCTTTTTGTAAAGTTTTAACTTTTGGAAATATCATACATATTGGAATCAAATCTAATCAATAAGAATGGGAAACGGGAATCTTAAAACTGAAAGCATCTTAAAACAAATGACCCCAGTTGAATTTGAAATAAATGCTGTAACCACAACAAAGTATACAAAAGAAAAAATTAGTACAACTAACTCAAGAGCATAATATTTGAAAAAATATATATCATAAACAAGAGTTAAAACACATAAACACACACACACACACATATATATATATACTCTCCACCTGCGTCAGGGTAAATGTAAGAAGATGAGGAGAAAGAAAGGCAAATAAATCCTGAAGTCTTTTATAGTAGGGTTCTTTACTGTTATGCTAGAGGTGTGAGTGAAGCAATTCTGAAGTATTTGAATTGAGCAAATAAGTAACTGTAAACTTGTTGGGAGCCAGGGTTCTTAGTGTGGAAGAGAGCAAATATGGAATACAAAGAGGATTGAAAAACTCTGTGCAAAACGATTGGAATTGGAGGCATCACTGTAAATTCAGGATTTATAGAACATGTATGTGTTTATGTATATGTACATGCATATGAATTTGTAGGCAGTATGTGTATGTACACATGTATAGATATATTAATATATTTGTGTTTGGCTGTGCAAATGTATATATGCATGCATGCATATATTTCCTAACTCTAAAAGAACAAAAGACCCATTCCCACTGAAGTAACTGTGGCTCCTCAGAAAACCATTGATTCCAGGGCTCATGCAGGGTAGTTATGAGGATAAGCTTGAGATTTTCAGCCACAATGTAAGTGTTTTTTTTAAAAAAGATGTGAGTTATTAAAATTTGGTATACGTTTACAGTGGAATACTACTCAATTTTAAGAAACGACAGTGAGTGAGCACCACTTATATTATCCTGGATTGAGCTTGAGTCCATTATTCGAAGTGAGGTGACACAAGACGGAAGAATGGGCTCCACATGTATTCGCCATCAAATTGGTACTGACTGATTAACACTATGGTGCTCAAATGGTGGTGGTGTCCACCAGAGATTCGGGGGTTTGGGGGATAGACCCACAGTTCAGGGTTGTGGAGGGCATTGTGATAGGGAGGGGCATGCTTGAAATGTAGTTGGGGATGGGAATTAGGGGACTTAACAGGGAGAAGGAAACCTTCTAAAACTGATTTATGTGAATAGCTGTACAACTTGGTAAATTTACTAAAAATCATTTAATTGTTCACTTAAAATGGAGTAATGGCATGCAATGTAAATTATACTTCAATAAATTTGTCAAAAAAAAAAAAGATGTGGGCATGTCATAAGTTTGAAAAGATTCCCATTTGTCAAATCTGGGAAATTTGAGCAGCAAAATAACTAGGTACAGTAATAACTTAGTATATAAACTATTGAAGAAATAGAATGTGCTTTCCATGCTGATTATAAATAAATATGTAATTAAATAAATGGGGGAGAAGAGAGATTTCTTCTTACAGTAAAATACGGAGTGCTGAGAGGTAGAAGTGGAAGGTGTGCTGGGGTCAAAAGTCATTATATCTTTTAACCATTGATAAAGATTTGATAAGAAAGAAAGATAAATCTAGGGAAGAATTTTTGATGAGAAGCAGGATACTTGTATGGTCTTCAAGAAGTGTCAACTACAGACACACTATTTACAAGGTGAGAGGGTATATAATTATAGAGGAGAGATATTAGACAACACCTTGACCAGGTGATCAAAGAATATCATCAATAAGGGATGAATCAACATTGTATGCTTCTGGATATGACACCCTAAGATGTAAATAACACTTACGTAGTATTCTGGCCAATAATGTATAACACAAGTATAGTTATGAGAAAACATCAGGCAAATCTAAAATGTAGAAAGTCTGCAAAAGGAGGGATGAAGGAACATCACCAAGATGGTAGAATAGGACTTTCCAACAACCCCATAAAACATCAGTTTGAACAGCTATCTGTGAAGAAAAATACCTTCACAAGGGCTAAGGCAACCAGGTGAGAGATTACAGCACCTGAGTACAGCACAGAAATAAGAAAAGATGCACTTGGAAGAGGATAAGAAGGACAGTTTTACATTACTCACATCACCCTTCCCCAACTCCAGGCAGTACAGCTTGGAGAGAGATGCCTGCTGAACAGGGGAAGGAGAGGGACGTGAGCACTGGACTTTGCCTCAGATCCCAACATCAGGCCTGCCCCAGTAAAACCCAGCCCCTGGCAGGCCCCCTCAACCCCCTTGCTCCAGGCCTTCACAGTGAACTCAGTCTTGGGGCCAGCCGGCCACTAGGCAGCCCCTGGGAACCCTCAGCAACCCCAGGCTCCACACTGACTCCAGCACCTGACAGCCCCAGTGGTCTCAGTTCTGGACTGGTGCCAGCACTGTTTGGACCCAGTGACTCTGGTCATCAGGCCTGCTCCAGCACCAGGTCAGCTCCAGCAGTCCCAGCTGACCCAGCCAGCACCTGTGGACTTAACCCTGAGGCTGGCCCTTGTGGATACAGACTCCAGGCCGTCCCCCCACCCCTCAGTGCCAGGTCAGCCCCTATGGCAGCAAACTTCAGGCTGTGCCCATGGGCTGAATCTCCAAGCCCACTCCAGGTACCTGGCAGGATCCCACAGGAGCCTGGCAGATCACAGTGGCACAAAACTAGAAATCAATAACAGGAGGCATTTTGAGAAATTCACAAACATGGAAATTAAATAACTTGCTTCTGAACAACCAATAGGTCAAAGAAGAAAACAAAATAGAAATTTGAAAATATCTCGAGACAAACAAAAATAGAAATATAGCATACCAAAATTTACGGAATATAGTAAAAGCAGTTCTAAGAGAAAAGTTTATAACAATAAACACCTACATGAAAAAAAGATGTCAAATAAGCAATCTAATATTACACCCAAAGGAATTATGAAAGTAGACCACACTAAACTCAAAGTTAGTGAAGGAAAAACAATAATAAAGATTAGAGCAGAAACACATGAAAAAGAGTCAAAAAATAGAAAAGATCAATAAAACTAAGAGTTGACTTTTTGAAGGGATAAGCAAAATCGACAACCCCATAGCTAGACTAAGGAAAAAACAGAGAGAAAATTCAAATAAATAAAATCATAAATGAAAGAGGAAACATTACAATAGATACCAAAAAAATACCTAAGAAACTACTATGACCAATTATGTGCTAACAGATTGAGTAACCTTGAAAAAATGGACAAATTCCTAGACACATAAAACCTATCAAGGTTGAATCATGAAGAAATAGAAAATCTGAACAGACCAATAATGAGTGAGGAGATTGAATCAGTAACAAAAACTGTCCCGTTAAAAAAAAACCCGGGACATGATGGCTTCAATTCTGACTTCTACCAAACTTTTAAGAACCAACAGCAATTCTCATATTATGTAATTCCACTCACACGAAATGTTCAGAAAATGCAAAACTATAGAAAGAGGGAGCAGGTTAGTGGGTCCCTGAAGTTGGGGATGAGAATTAGGGCTATTAATAGGGGGAAGGAAATGTTCTAAAACTGATTTGTGGGAATGGCTGTACAACTTGGTAAATTTACTAATAATCATTTAATTGCACACTTGAAATGGATGAATTGCGTGGTATGTAAATTATACTTCAATACAGTTGTTTAAAAAAAAAAAAAGAAGAACCAACACCAATTCTTCTCTTCCAAAACTTCTCTTCAAAACTCTTACAAAAAATTAAAGAGGAAGGAATGCTTCCAAACTCATTTTACACGGCCAGCATTACCTGACACCAAAGCCAGACAAGGACACTACAAGAAGAGAAAATTATAGGTAGATATCCTTAATGAACATCAATACAATGAATCCAAAAAAAAAAAAAAAGCTTTCAAACTAAATTCAGCAGCACATTAAAAAGAAAAGCATTCATCACAAACAAGTGGGATTTATCCCAGGGATCCAAGGATGGTTCAACATACTTAAATCTTTACTAGTGACATACCACATTCATATAATGAACGGCAAAAACAATATGATCATTTTAATAGATGCGTTAAAAGCATTTGACAAAATTCAACATCCTTTCATGATAAAAACTCTCAACAAATCATAGAAGGAATGTATATATGACAGACCCACAGGTAACAACATACTTAATGGTGAAAAGTTGAAAGCTTTCCTCTAAGATCAGGGACAAGACAAGGATGCCCACGCTCTCCACTTCTACTTAACATAGTGTTAAGAATCCTAGCCAGAGCAATTGGGCAAGAGAAAGATGGCTCTTTATTGCCATACCTTCACCTACTGGGGGAAAAAAAAAGGATTAGTGAAATATGATACATCAGTGAATACCATTCTCTTAAGATGATTCACATACAAATATAAATAGACCTTGGAAGAGAAAAGGGAATTTATAAAAATACCCAAATATATATGGCCACTTAACGTTTGACAAAGTTGATATTTTGGTGGAGTGGGGAATTATATTGACTTTTCAATAAATGGTGTTGAATTATTTGTATGTTCACATGAAAAAGAAGAACAACGGGAGTGGAAGGAAGAAGTGAAGGCAAAGAAGAGGGAAAGCACATAGATCCTCTGGTTTACACCATAACAGAAAATCAACTTCAGATGATTGTCATTCTAAATGTGAATGCTAAAAAAAGTTTTTTGAATAAACATAAAACATAAGAGAACATTTTCATAAGCATAAAGTGTAAGAAGCTATCTTCATAAACATAAACATAAGATAATATCTTCATGACTTTAGCATGACCAGAAGTTTCTTAAACAAAAACGAAGCACTGATCATGAGGAAAATAATTTATAAATTAAGTTTCATTAAATTTAGTAAATTCTGTTCATCACAGCACACATTTAAGACTTCTGGTTAGCTAAAGAAAATACAGTCTGTGTAGAAGCCAACCTCCCCAAATGATACAAAATAATTGCATGACTATGAAGCTTCTATGTATAACTAGGCCCTAAGCATTATTTGGAGACAGAAAATGGGAAAGCTGCAAAGTAACTAAGTAAAAGGAGAAATCAACAAGTCCCCATGCATAACTTCTCCTGCATTTATCCTTCCTTCAAGCTATGGAAGCCTACATGGAGAGCAAAGATAGACCCTGAGAAATACAGGGCACAAAAGAGAAGGGAAAGCAAAGAGCTTGAAGTTATCTGGATTAGTCACCAGAAAGATTAAATCCACCCTAAATCTGAAAATACTAAAAATATAACCAGGCAACTTAAATGGCCAGAACCCATATAAAGGGCAAAGTCTACGATTAAAAGGACAGAGACTGGTAAAGGGGCAATTGTGATTTGAAACAATAGGCATAGTTTAAAGGAGAGTCTCCAAATTTATAGATTTAGGACACAAAAAAATAATAAAAAAAAAACCTTTGGCAATTTGGTAGTGAAGGGGAAAACAAGAAAATGGGAGGAAATACAGGGTTCTGTGAGACAAAAGGGAACCATGAAATCAGAGGACTCAGAGCCCCTCTAAACAAACAAACAAACAAAACCATAAAAACCCACTAAGCTACCTGGACTTTGTTAGACTGAGAGAAATGGATGCCATTAAACAGGAAATCTTTTAAAACACCATAATTATTGTACAAGTTGAATGTGAAAATTGCTGATACCAAGATGAAGTCACTCTGTCAGACCCAGACAACGTAGAGCTGGGAAGTTCTGAAGGAGCAAGGCTCATGCTGTGTAACCAGAGATAAGAACTATCGAAGAACTTTCTAAAACACACAAGAAATTTCTTTGTGTCTTACATGCATCTCAAGCCTTATTTTCTTTACATGCCTTGCTCCTGCACATCCACACATATTTTTGTAACAAGATTTATTGCAAGAAATTCTTCAAGACTGCAGAAGTTCAAATAAGACGCTTGCCTAGCAATGGCTGTCTCCACCAATGGGCTAATGCCCACTCCTGCAAGGAACTTCTGAGACCGGTGAACCTTATTTCAAAGCAGCTTACGTGGACTTCTCCTTCTGCCTTTAAAAGCTTCTCCTTACCTCAACCTTCCTAGTTGCACTTATGACTTGTCATAGCCTATGCATCCTGGATTGCAATCTCCTGTCACTCATTCCCAGATAAATCCAATTTTCCTAAAAGTCATCTTCTCTGCTGTTATTTTAGTTTGACTTAATAATAAAAATTAGCTAAAGGGCAAGAAAGCACAAGAGAACTAATGCAGAAAATCAGGAAGCCAAATTTCCCATATACCAAGTAAGGAAAATATCCCTCTAAAAATAACCATGAAACAGAGTAAAACTTTAAGTTGTTAGTCAAACAGAATTAAATATAATGTCATTTGAGAAAATGAAAAAATCACTTTGAATCAAAAATCTAAACCTAAAGGCAAAAATGGATCAAAAAAAGAGAGAAATACAAAAGAGTTGATTGAACTCAGCAAGGAAGTGGAAGAAAAAGACAATTTTCTCAGAAATGAAGAAATAAATCACAGGTACTCAAGACATAATAAACTCAAATGACAATTTAATAAGAGACATTGAAGAGGCATTGGTTGTGAGGAACAATCAAGAGCATTAAAGTGACATAGAAGGCTGGACGTGGTGGGTCACACCTGTAATCCCAACACTCTGGGAGTCCAAGGCAGGAGGATCGCATGAGGTCAGGTGTTCAAGACCAGCCTGAGCAAGAGTGAGGCCCCATCTCTACTAAAAATAGAAAAGAATTAGCTCGGTGTGGTAGTGTGTTCCTGTAGTCCCAGCTACTCAGGAGGCTGAAGCAGGAGGATTGCTTGAGCCCAGGAGTTTGAGGTTGCCGTGAGCTAGGCTGACACCAGGTCATTCTAGCCTGGGCAACAGAAGGAGTCTCTGCGTCAAAAATAAAAAATAAATAAATAAATAAAGTGACATAAAGAAGTTTACAAAAGTCAAAAGGAACGTAATAGAAATGGATGACTGTCAGAAGTAATAGTATTTATATTGTGAGAAATAAAATAATGGAAAAGAGATAATTAAAATTATTATTCACAAAATTTTCCATAAATAGTAAAGAGGCTCCCTGAATAACTGAGAAGATTAAAGCAAAATGATCAACTCCAGAACATACTGTAGTAAAATCACCAAAAATACAGATAATTTCTTCAAGGTCTACAGCAAAACAAATAATAATAATAATAATAACACAATTTATACAGAGAAAGGAATTAGATTAATTCCTTTTAAAACCAGCTTGTAAAGCAAGGAACCAATGGAGCAGCACTTTTAGAAAGCTCAGTGAAAGAAAATGTGAACCAAGGATTATACCCAGCCAAACTGTCCTTCAAGCATCAACAGATATATAAATAGTTTTAAACATACAAAGACCTAGGAAATGCTGAGCCCATCAGGTCTTCCTAAGTAGATCTTCCTAATCTGCTGGGGAATGAATTTCATCCAACAACGTGATGACTGGGGAAAAGTCAGGAAAAAGATTGATGTAAGCATTATAAAATATATAAATGTATATACAAGAATAAAACAAAGTTGGGGATAAGGGTAGAAGAATAATATAGAAATAATATATATGTAACAAAGTAGTAATAAAGCATTTATTGGGAGGAAAGGGAGAGGCAAAGAGGAAAACAGATAAAACTCTTTGTTATATGCTAACAGAAGGTATTAATAGATACAAAAAACAAACACCATGATATAGCAAATAGTAAAAGTTTAAGAAAAAAAGGGCATTAAGGACATTTTAAAAGAGCATTTTAGAAAGTATAAATGCAAAAGTAATTACTAGAGCAAAAATACAAATGTTCCTAAATGCCAAAAAAAGGAAACATATATCTACAATACACATACACATAAACATATAGTATATATTATTCATAAAAAAGGAAATATATTAATATATAACATGTAATATATGGAAAGTAAGTATCTATATCATTTATTTATATCTACATACATATAAAGAATACACATTTCATAGAGAAAGAAGCATAAGAAATAAAACAAATACACATAATCATAAAATATTTTGACAGTTAAGACGACACATATCGGTCATAACAAAATAACATACCTACTGAAAAAATAAGGTGCTCAATTAGGTTTGCAAAATGTACCCCCTAACTCTGTGCTGTATTCAAGAGAGACACCTAAAACAAAGTCATTCAGAAAATGTAAAAATAAAGAAATGGATGCATTTTTACCACGCAAATGGAAACAAAAAGAGAATAGGTTAACAATCCCCATGTCAGACAAAGAATTTAAGGCATTAGATGTGACGAAGAAGAATACTTTTTAATGCTAAAAGCTACAATTCACAGTGAAGATAAAATCCATGTGAATATTCAGGCACAAATAAAATAGCAATCACCTTTATGACACAAAACTACAGGGAGTACAAGGAGACTTAGAAAGACGCTAATAATAGGAGATTTTAATATACCTTTTTCATTATAAGATAGATCAAATGAAAAAAATAACTAATGAAATAGAGGATTTAAACAGTATCAATTGAGCAGATCTTATAGATATATATCAAACCCTATAGCACAATAATAAAGAGTATATACTTTGAAATTTCATTGGGCATTTATCAATGGAAATGAAAGAAAACAAATAAATAAATTAAAATCCCAGCTCAAAACACTAGAGGAAAGAACAGCAACATAAATAAAAATAGGACACAAGGGCTTTACCAAAATAGTCCAGTTTGGTTTTTAAAGTATGCAAATGAATATTCTTGATGGAATCAGAGAAAATAACTCTTAGTTCTGAAGTGACAGCCTGGTCTTCTAATAATTTCCATCTTACACTTTTGTTTCTCAGACCACCACAGCAATGGTCTGAGCAAAATTTTCTCTAATAGTACTTACGGCCCTCAGTCTCTTCTAGTAAGACATTATTACATGTGCTATTACTTTGCCCAATGAAGTAGTGACTATTTAAATCAAAGAACGCGAGAACGATGACAAGTTTGGGAGTCTTCGCAATTAAGTGAACTATCACGCAATGGCTTTTAGGTGAAAGGAAGAATGATTCAAAGGACTCAGAAGAGAGCCTTTTCCACTCTGCTGTTTTTTCCCTCTACTTGTCTTGTAAGACAGCAATGAGTCAGAATGAACTTTTTCATATACTAGCAGAATTATTCAGGATAGAAATGACAACCAGATCAAAGCTATGTCAGCGTAGTTCTAAATTATAGGAGGCATTGTCAAATATAGATATGACGAACATTATCCAACTGCAGAGTTAAAGACAACTGCATGGACCCGATCGAGCACAAGGGATTCATTGTATCCAAAGATTTAGTCTGAGACCTTCTTGAAGAAGAAAATCCATATTTGAGAACAGTCATAAAGATGTGCATTTCTCAGGTAAACTTGGCCTTAGTACAAGTAAGAGAGGATAATTTGGGGAAGGTGGAAAGGGTGGGGAGAGAGAGAGGAAAAAGGAAAGAAAGAAAACCTCTTTTTTAAATTAGTTCCTCTGCTAGGTACTTTTGCATGTTATCTCTTTTAATATGTCCCCAAATAATGTAAAAAAGATGGTATTTCCTCCCCATTGTATATGGCAAGGAGTTGACTCTTAGAAAGATTTATAAGATCAAAAAGCTGACAGGTGACTGAAGTAAAATATAAATTCATATTTTTCTGAATCCAAAGCAAAATACTCTTTTTATAAATAACTCTGCCTCTTTGTCCCTCTGTTGCTCCCATTCTTTCCCTTTTCACCCAGTAAGCATTTCCTGACTGCCAGTGTGCCAGGGACTGTTCTAGGCATAGAGGTGGAGCATTGAACCAGACAGAAAAGTCCCTACTCTCATGGCAGAACATTCTTATAGAGGAGGCAGAACATAAATAAGAAAAGGATATCATAATACCTAGCAGGAAGATAATTAAGTGAGGTGATAAGACAGAGCAAGGCTGGGAGACTGCTTTAGACTGGGAGGCAGGCAGAGAGATGTCAAGGACATCGACTAGACTGTGGGCTTAAGAAACTGGGGCCAGTTATTGAGGTGAGAAAGACTGGGAGCAAATTTGGTAAGGACAAGATGGTAATGGTAGAAATAAAGATTTTATTTCAATTATTTCAATTTATTTCAATTATTTCAATAAGAGTGAGCTGCTTATTCAACATCCATTTGGGAACTGAATATATTCAACTTCCACCCCAAGCAGCGTATCAAATATTCCTTTTGAGCACCTGCAAGGAGTTCTGGTCAACACATTTTGCTCTATCAAATTACTTTCCCAAGACAGTTTAGTGCTGCAATGTTTCAGTGCCCCATGTATACTGCTGACTTTAGTAGCTGACCAACTGTCCCACTTCCTGATCTAGCTCTCCGACTTAGCCAGGTGTCAGAACAGTGACTGGAACTTTGGTTTCCTGATTCTCTGTCCATTTCTCTCATTAATGGTTCCAAGAGAAAGCAGGCAAAAAAAAAACACAACAACAACAACAAAAACACCATTTTAAACAACTGTAGAGCACCAGCTCTTACTAATTGTAAAGCTCCTTTTCATTTACAATGCCAAACACTCTACCCAATATACGTGAGTTGCCTTTTCTTCCTAATCGTGGCTTTCAATAGTTGCTTTGACACTATTTTGGACATATAAAGACTCTTGTTACATGCTGGTATGGGAAACAGGTAAGCTAAGATAAATGCTTTGTTCTCATCCAGAGCGTGGTAACTTTTCTGCTTTTCCTGGGACAGAATCACTTGTATTTTATATATTTCCTTGATACTTTATCACATTTCATAACATTCAATGCATATTTTCATTCTAAGGATCTGAAAGTTCAAAAAAAATAACTAAAAGTAAAAAAGAAAGTTGGCAAGACTATTATACAGGACACAGAAGTCATGACTCTGGACAATTTTCTTAAAGACTCTGGCAGATCTACCTCAGGTCAAGCATCCAAACCAGTCACCTGGTCATAGTGAGAGCATGAACTCAGAGAAAGAGGCAGAGCCTGGTTATTCCCACATCTTCCTGCCCATCATAGAATTAGAAGAAAGTATAATAGATTAACTGGTATAGAATCTCTTGACTTTATAGAAGTAGTTTATATTATCTTTATTTTCGAGATAACATGCTTGAGATTCAGACACTTAGCTCAGTGGTAGGGTGGAAGTTAGAATCAGAGAGTCCTGGCTCAATGCAGTGTTTTCTACTAGGTCCAATTTGAATTGTCTAACTATTGGCACCACTGCTACTGGGCCACTGGACTTTCAGCTTGTCTCCAATAAAGGAAGTGAGCACAAGAGTCTGTTTGGTGGGGCTGGAGGGAGAGAAAAATTAAGATGTAAAATAGGAGAAAATAAAATGTACTAAGTATGAACTATAGAGTGTTCTCTATAGTGTATATTCTATAGATGCTATCTAATTTAATCATCACGTAAGTCCAGTTGAGTAGGCATCACCCGGATGTAAAGAGTAAGAAACTGAGGTTAAGAGATAGTTAATAACTTGCCAAGCCACAGAGGAAGGAGCTGCACATCGGACATTTGTTTCCCTGTGTGCCTATTACACTGTGCCTGATTGCTTGACCCTTTCCTATGAGCAGTGCATCGTTCTTGGGTTTTCTCTCCAATTTATGCTTAGTCTAGCATGGAAAGTTTCAGACTAGGACATTAATTTAGTAGCAAGCAAAACAAAGAAGAAGACCCCCAAAGCAATTAATGCAGTAACAAAAATAAACAAATGAGATCTGATCAAATTAAAAAGCTGCACAGCCAAAGAAACTATCACTAGAGCAAATAGACAACCTACAGAATGGGAGAAAATATTTGCTCTCTACACCTCCGACAAAGGTTTGATAATAAGAATCTACCTAGAACTCAAAAGAATTAACAAGAAAAAATCAAACAACCCCATTTATACATGGACAAAGGAGACGAACAGAAACTTCTTCAAAGAAGACAGAATAATGGCCAGCAAACGAGTCTCTTGGAGTAAGCTGCCCTGCCTATTGTAGTGAGTGGTAGGAGGGGCCAATGCTAAGATTCACTGACAACATCACCTCAGGAATTCTTTACTTTTTCCTGGGTTATCAAAGAATCTTAGTCTTCTTCACTGTAGATCACTCCCCACACCTCATTGCAGTGTCATTTTGCAGCAACTCCCATCAAGAGGTGGAGTCCATTTCCCCAACCACTTAATCTGGCCTTGATTTGTAACTTTTGTGTGTGCGTGTGTGTCCAAAAAAAACTGTAAAACTGACATTTTCTAGCAGTTTCTAGTGCAAGGCTTAGTACCCTTGTAGCTTTCTGCTCTCTTGGAGCCCTGTCCAGCCACCATAAGAACACACAGGCAAGCCTGATAGATTTAAAGAGCCACGTAGACCTGATGTCACTCTCAACCTGTCATCCCAAGAAAAATTCCACCAACTCCCAACAGAAATTCCTTACTGAACCTGTAAGTGATCACAGGTACATATGAAGAAGTCTCACCAGTCCCAAAGAGACATAAAGCTGTGCTAACCAATAGATGTTTGAACTAAATAACTAGTTTCTTTTTAAAACTGTTTTTAAGCTATTCAGTTTTAGTATGGTTTGCCATGTAGTAATAGCCAACTGGTACAGGTATAATATATTTGTAATCTTCAAAAGTTCTATAATAGATGAAAGTCACTTAACACAATTAAATCCAAATTTCTTTCCATTGGACAAAACCATTCATTCTTCCTTGATCCTATTCAGGCTTATATCCCTCTGTGTTACCCCATACTTAAGTGACAAAGGGAGTTATACTCTAACATGTAAAGTCCCCAAAACTGATAGACTCACCCTCATAGCATCCTAAAATGCCTATGTAGCTTATAATTTTCCAACATTTATCACACAGTAGGAATGATTTAATACTGAAGTAAAAAATGTGTACCTCCAGAAAAAGGTCACTGATTTAGGGTGCTGAGTCAATATGATCTGAGCAGAATTGGGACTGGGCTTGGTTGCAACTTTGATACAGATTATCAACAGCTTTAGACAATTTGTGGGGAGTATGAGACTTTGAATTTCCAGCAGAAATTGGAATCTGAGCACTATTGAGATTTAAGAAATTTCTTTTGCCTTACAGCCAACTCACCAGCTTTTCAAATGGCTTTAATGCCTATCTATCAGATTTTTGGAGGTCCTTGGGGAGTTCTTTTTGCTCTCCAGTCATGTTTCACCTTTATGAGTCTTTGGAATATAGCTGTCTTACTCTCAGCAAAAGCCTACAATGCCTCAGAGGATTTATTCTAGCTCTCCTGCCCAACCTCAGCATTTGGAAGGGCCTGCCTTGGTCTTCCAGAAGTATCGGCATGCCTGCTCAGAAGAAAGATCACCCACATTTCCCTTTCTCCTCTCAGTCTTCATCATCATAACTACCTTATTATGTTAGATAACAACACATAGGAAAGAATAAACAGGTGGATGCTGACTCATGCTGTGGCCAGGTTTCATAAAGATTTATATAATTTCTTATTATGCTAGGCTCCAGTATATTTGTCCTCTTCCTACTACTTAGCCAGGTACAAGAAATGGTCATGAATTTCTTCACTCTGATGAAGGGTTCATGATTTTCTGGAATTTAGTTTATTACTATTAGTTTTCATCCTAATCTCTCACATGGGTTATAAGCAAAACACCAACAACTATAATTTCTGTAGTCATCCAGATTGTTTTGTTAAAATTAGAGCAATATCTCTTGCAACTTTCCACCTTATGATTAGGAAATGGAGTCAGGCTTCAAAGATTTTCGCATCATCACTGATGTTCAGTTAGCAGCTGTATACTTTGGAATATACATACACATATCACCATCTGACAGTTTTATTCTTAGCCTGGTCTCTACACAAGACTCTCAATCTGCTAAATTTAATGTTTTATACAGGTAAACATAAACGGTTTCCCTTTATGGGTTCAGTCATATTGAAATTGGACATACTAGACTCAAATGTCAATGTCAATATTTAAATTTGGTCAATATTTTTTATCCCAGTCATTCAATAAATTAACAAATTCATATCAACATATTAATATGTTAATATATTCATAGTCAAACTGCATAAACGAGGCTATAATATAACTAAGCAGAGTCAAGCTGAGCCTAGACATATGAGAGAAGATTTTTCAGTTACATTAAGAGAAGCAGTGTGTGGTTTTAAAGAACTCTATAGGAGAATAAACTGAAATACTATGGAATATTGCTGAAATTAGGACTAAGTTTCATAAGAAACTTGAGCAATTCCCAGTACATGAAGATGATCCATGAAGAACTGTCCCACAGACCAGACCCAGGCCTAAAAAATATTCTATAATATCTACATCCTTATTATTCTTGTGACTGATTTCATTCCTACTATTCTCATCTTCATTCATTCTGTTCCAGCCAGACTAGTATTTTTTTTCCTATTTCTCAAACAATCTATGCTACTGCCTTTCAACATTTTCATTGGTTCTTTGCCCTGTCTAGAATGCTTTTCCCTCAGTTATAAGTATGATTTTTTAGATCCTTGCTGAAATGATATCTTCTTAGTGGAGGAATTCTCTTTTAAAATTGCAATCCCCATCTAAATTTTAATTTGTAAAGGTTATAATGGGTAGAAATTAAATAAGGATCTAGATGAAAACACAATTTATAATGAAATTAGATACTTGCCAAACTCTTTTCAGCCTAAACAATATACCATTCCTTAAAAGGCCTGTGATACTTTTTCCTAAACTTTCCTTATAATAGATCTTGAGAAAAATATACATGATAAGAAACAAACAATTTATCAGCCTTGGTTCTTGACATTTTATCTGATAAAGATATTTCCAAAAATCAATTTTCAGGATAAGTTTTGTTTAATATATAATGAGAATTCTAAAACAATAAGTTCAAAAACATTGCTTAAATAGCTACTATTTTGTGAATTACTTAATCTTAGGAATACTGAACACAAAATTGAGGAGACAGAAAAATGTGCAAGGTGGATTCTATGGCATAACACCATACACCATGATGAACTCCAACTTGAATTAAACATTTGCTAGATCTACCTAAAAACACTCTCAAAATATAAGGAATATTTATTAGATACTTAAAGGAATAATGAATTTTTTAGCTTTGAAATAACAAAATAAATCACAAAATGCATAACTTACAAATTTAAACATATAAACTCTCAAATTATTATTTTGTGAAATTAAAATAGATAATAATATAATTAATGTAAAGTTTAAACATTTTTTTTCAGAAAAAAATGAGGGCCCAATACAAGTATGTGCAAGATTATGAGGAATTTATATGAAAAGAAATAAAAATTAGTAGAGTAAATCTTATGAAAATATTCTTTATTGCAAATTATCAAGGAATTGCCAAGAAGCATGCCCTGGAATAAGCAGCAAAAATTTTATAACAAAACATAAATGGTCATAATGAATGGGAATAGTCTCGTAAAATTGTCATCTTTATTCAGAGCTGGTAACATTATAATTTTGTGCAGACCTTTTGGAAATTATTATGAGAACTTCTAGAAAATGTCTCATAATTGTGCATTCCTTTTCCAAGTCATTCTGATTGTACAATTTTTACCCCACAGAAATAATTCAACACAATTTCAAATTGTTTTCATGATGATATTTGTTGCACCATTTTCAGTAATAGTAAAAATATATTGCCCAACCTTTGAGTACACATTAAATAGAGCCTGATGCATCAAATTAGTAAAATTACCTATAGCCATTAAAATAGTAATTAGGACCACTATTCATATAACAAGGTATCTATATTGTGATTGTGATTATGTAAACAGAATTATCTATTTGGAAAAGGATATACAAAAATAAAAATGGTGACAGAATTATGACTGATATTTTAAAGTTGTTTGGGAGAATTTGTTTGAGAGTTGTTTTGAGAATTTGTCATTAAAACTATAATGCTTTTTTATAAGGAAAAACTCTTAATGAGCCAATTTTTATTATTCTATATGTTACTGCAAACTCACAAAGTGCATAATAATGAATAGGAAGGAAACCATTAGAATAGGGAACATCATTGACCTCTCTCTTATGGAAGAAGAAGCTGACCTTCAAGATGAAGAGGGGTAAAAATAAAAGAAAACCATTACGTATTAACCAAGTAACTTTGCTAATATCTGCAAGAGGAATGAGATAGGAAACAGGCAGAGTCCTCACTGACCTTCCAGGTACCTATGACACAGTATAACTTTGAGGCCTCAAATAAAAAATGCAGCCTATTGTACCTGACAGGAAGCTTTGCACTTTCATTATGCATATAATAACTAATAGATCTTTTGAAATCATTACCTGTCAAGTGGGGGGAAAAAAAGACAGAGGAAAATCCTTGAAGAATAGAGTTTGTCAAGGGTCAAAGTAAATGGCAATATACTTTAATAAGCAATAAGCTCTACATTATTTCTGGGTGGCCTATACACTCAGTGGACTGTGCTATCATATATTGAATTGCAGAATAACTTCTCGGTGGCCCAGAATACCCTTCCTGGATGTCTCTCTACTCATCAGTTTATACATAGCTTAAAAAAAAAAAAGAAGTTAATGCCATTGTTACCTACATAACACATAAAAGGGAATATACATTTTTGAGCTACCAAAACTTTAAAATGTATTACATATTTATGATTTTATGTTATCTACATCATTGTTTGTTCCCTCATATTAATAGTCATGTTGAGAGGTAACTTTGTGTTTTTCAGCTTTTCAGGATTCAATATCTACATAATGCATGCATGCCAATAATATAGCCACAAGACAGACATGATACAACGTAAATTTTATTTGTTAACAATGACGGGAAAAAACACATATTTTTCATGTGAATGGCTCTTTATCACTGCATGCTGGTGAAACAAGAGAAGCCACCTTTTCATAAACAGTCTTGGATCTAAGAACATGGAAGATAGTCATTCCATATTACCCCAAATATTCCATGCATCACAACCTAGTGGCAGAGTGACTGACAAAGAAACAAACGAGTGGGAGCTAAATTATTCACATTCTACTTTGGGCTCTGTGGTGAAATAGCTTGTCAACTTCCTGAGTCTTTGGTTCTCAATCCTCTCATTGTACGATAGGAGCTAATCTCAATACATACGTAATATGTTCTCCACAGTTTCTGCCAACTTTAGGTCTCTATTTCTACTTGGAGTCTAGAGTAATTTTCCCCCTTATTTTCATCTGGGCATGTAAGAAAGAAGCAAAATCAGTGCCTTGGTTGCTACCAAAATATGCTTAAACAGCTTGGCAGGTTGTTGAGTGGGGGGAAAAAAGACAGAGGAAAATCTGTCTTTTTTGTGTCTCACAAAAAGGTAGTGTGGTTTGGTCACTTTTCTCATTGATTCTCATTTCAGTCTCTTTCGAGTTCACCAAGTCACTTACCATGTACTTCCAATTTCATAAAAGTCAAATACAAAATGTTATGGGGCTATTTTTCTGTGAAAACCTCTAGTGTTAACTTGCACCTGAGAACTACTTACAGCTGGTCTTTATCCTTAAAAGAAATAAGCAATCTATTTGCTCAAGGTAGTATCTCTCAAGAACATAAATACCCACCCCCCCCAAGTTCTATACAATCTTTATGAAATATTATTTAGATGATTAATACATCACCAGATATTCATGGTGTGACATTCAGTTTCTGTTGGGTTTACCTTGGGAACATTTTAGTTTGTTTTAGTAAGCACAGCTTCTGTTTATGGTCTACCATTCAAAGATCAGGATGGGTCTACCATTCAAAGATCAGGGTATACCCCAGTTGTGGTAACACATGGGAAGCACAAAGATGGAATTTTGAATATTGGCAAAACTTCTTTATGTTCCTGGCCACCAGCTGACAAACTCCATCTTACCTCATATAGTATTGGAGCAGAGCAGAAAATGTAAGACAGTCCTAAAAACGAAAACTGTGGACTGCTGACAAGAAAATTCTACATTCAATGAGCATTAATTTTTCCCTTCATTAACCTTATTTTATAGTGTTTGCATCTGCTGTTTCTGTTGTTGTTTGGCACAAGGTTAAAGAGAGATAGATTTTGGGGTTCAGTAAACTGGGAATTTTCATCTAAAAACAATTGATTATTAATCTGTTGGGGAAATTCCTAGTATCACCTTGGCTAGGTTATTAATTTCTATAGCTTTTATTTGTTCACATGTAAAACTATGATTAAAAATGTCTTGCACAAGTTTTGTAAGGACTTGAAATCAAATATAAAGTTTATTTTTCACAGTGCTTAAGCACATAGTGGGTTCTCAATTAATGGAGGCTACTCATATTCTTATATTATTATTGATTTTGGATCCTTCTTTATT
This sequence comes from Lepilemur ruficaudatus, assembly GCA_963574885.1. NCBI lineage: Eukaryota > Metazoa > Chordata > Mammalia > Primates > Lepilemuridae > Lepilemur > Lepilemur ruficaudatus. The sequence continues at coordinate 32,854 of CAUYRT010007760.1, forward strand.
ACCAAATAACTAGAACAGGGTTGGCAAACTTTAAAGGGCAACATAGTAAGGAACTTAGGCTTTCTGGGTTAGGAGACAAAAATAAAGGACATATGTAGGCACTTATATAGCCATTCAAAATGTAACCTTTAAAAAATTAAAAACCATTCTTAACTCACCAAATAAATAAAAAGAGCAAAAAAAATCAGGACTACAGACTGTAGATTGCTCACCCTTGAATTAAAAGATTAAAAGTGAGAAGAAGTGAAATATTTTAGCCCATTTCCTACAATTTTGGTAAAAGAATAAAAAATGAAGAATGATTTGAGAATCACATCCATCTCAACTGTTATTATCCCTGAGAACATAATTTTGTCCTGTGGAGCTAACCTCAACTGTCTGATACTTCTGTCATCCAACAAATCCTAAGACAAAAAGTGCACAAACATCTATGGTAAAATTTCATGACGACAAAATGAGTGGAAAATTTTTACAGAGAAAAACATTCCAAAAAACCTTTCTTTGCCATTCAAAATCAAAATACGGAAGTCATTGTATAAAAAAAGGTACCTACACTCTTATGTTTATTGCAGCACTATTCACAATAGCAAAGATATGGCACAATAGCAAAGATATGAAATCAACCTAAGTGTCCATCAATGGATGAATGGATAAAGAAAACGTGGTATATATACACAATAGAGCGCTGTTCAGCCATTAAAAAGAATGAAATCAGATCATTTGCAGCAACATTGATGGATATGAAGGTCATTAGGTTATGGAAATAAGCCAGGCACAGAAAGACAAATATAGCATGTTCTCATTCATACATGTGAGCTAAAAAAGTTGACCTCATGGAGGTAGAGAGGAGGAGAATAGATACCAGAGGTTGGGAAGGGTGTGTGGGTAGGAGCGGGTGGTGAAAAGAGGTTGGTTAATGGGTACAAACATACTGTTAGATAGAAGGAATAAGTTCTAACATTCAATAGCAGAGCAGAGTGACTACAGTTATTAATCAAAACAGTGTTGTATATTTCAAAATAGCTGGCAGAAAGGACTTGGAATGTTTCCAACTCATAGAAATACTGAAGGTGGTAGACACTCCTAATACCTTGACTTTATCATTATACAGTCTACACATTAACAAAATATCACATACACCCTATAAGTATATATATACTATGTATTAATAAAAAATTAAAAATAATCATTATCATCTTCATTATTATATATTAATATATAATATAATACACAATAGTTATTCTGCATTATCATTCTATAATTATATAATACATATTATATACTATATATTATGTAAAATATATAATACTATATTATGTTATATAAATTTATAATTAATATAATCAATTAAATATTCATAATAATAGGTGGTAGTATTATAAGTCTACTATTGCTTATAACGAATTACCACAAAGTTAGCAGTTTAAAACAACAAGCATTTATTATCTCACTGTTTCTGTGGGTCAGTAGTCCAGGCATAGTGGAGTTGGGTCTTCTGCTCAGGGCCTCCTCAGGCTGCAATCAAGGTGTTGGCCAGGCTGCTCTCTAAACGGGAGGCTCTACTAGGGAAAAATGGGCTTCCAAGCTCATTTAGGTTTTGGACGTAACTCATTTTCTTGTTTCTGTATGACTGAGGGCTGTGGTTTTTTGCTGCTTATTGCCTGGAAGCCACACTGAGATCCTACAAGCCTCGCACAGTTCCTTGTAATGTGGGCTTCTTGAACACTTCTGTTTATTTCATAACGCCAACAAGGAGATTCTCTTGCTCCTATCTGCAAGGATTGATCTTGTATAATGTAACTTAATCAGGGCATGTCACCCTGCCCCCTGCCCCACCCCAATCACCTTTGCCACATAGCATAACCTGAACTGGCGTGTGATATCTGGCACCTTTGCCAAGTCTGTTGGCTAGAAGTAAGCCTGAGATCCCACCACACTAAGGGAAAGGGCATTGCACAAAGGAATGGACATGAGAGATGGAAATCACTGGGGTCACTTTAGGGTCTGTCCACCTCACTGATATTATGAAAATCCATTTGCTTAGAAAAAGGAAAGTACATTTAATTTTGTAAACATTTCTCCATCAATCCAATTAGGTCTTGGTAAATTTCCTGAGGTGCATCTTGCCCAAGGTAAAAATCCACATGATTGTAGTGTGGAATCAGCTTGTAATAAATAAGGTTGGCAATTTTAGGAAGTAAATTTTCAACGTCCTTGGGATCGGCCACAATGTCCCGTCCACCACTCCACACTGCCGTTGGAACTTCCATCTTAGTGACATTGTATAAAGGGGGTGTAAGCTAAAGACAATGAAAGAGATAGAGAAAAAAAGTTTTTACAGAAAACTACATTATAGAAGTAACATTAACTATCAGCTAACAAGCAAGTTCTTCACATGCTAAATGTGCAATTAGGATACACTCAAGGATATATAAACAGTAAAGTGTTAAAAATACCTGAAAGCACTTTTGTGCACTAATATGAATTATCAATAAAAAAGACAATCATTTCATTTCCAACTTGCACTTTTTGGAAATTAGGAAAGGATTCTAGAGGAAGGGAGTTCTTATTTTTTATGGGGGATCATCTTTCTAGTGGCACTTGATCTGAGAACATGACCTATTTGAACAAAATGTTGGATAGGATAAATATTCCTTCCTGTAGACAAAAATCTGGACTCAGTGACATTATTGATATTTGGGCATCAGCAGATTCTTCAGGGAACACTAAGACCAAAGTATGAAAACAAACATTTGAAGTATGATGTTAAGAAGGAGCCAGTCTGTCACAGAGAAATAGAATGGCTAAAGTGTCAAATGCCTAGCAAGTTTTCCCTTAACCTTTCTTTCCTGTGCTGATCCAACACGACTCCAGGTCCAGGTGACCAGGTCTGGTCAATTAGTCTTTCATTCTTCTGACCACAGTGATTGTATGAGACATGGGTGCATGACTAATATTGGGCCAGAGGTCTCTCTCTGGAACTTTATTTTTCTTCGTCTTTTTTTATTTTTAACTTTGTTTGCTTTTCTTTCAGAGTATTACAGGGGTACAGACTCTTTGGTTGCATAAATTGCTTTTGCACCACCTGAGTCAGAACTACAAGTATGCCCATCTTGCAGACAGTGCGCACCGCACCTGTCAGGTGTGAATTTATCCATTCCCTCCACCACCCTCCCAACTGCCCGACACCCTATGAATGTTACTTCCCATGTGTACATATTACTGTTGATTGATTAATACCAACTTAATGGTGAGTACGTGTGGTGTTTGTTTTTTCCATCCTTGTGATTTTTCTTTTAGAAGAATGGGCTCCAGCTCCATCCAGGATAATACAATAGGTAGTTCACCATTTTTTATGGCTGAGTAGTACTCCATGGTATACATATGCCACATTTTATTTTATTTGATCTTTATAGCTCACTTTCTTTTTTAATTTTATTATTTTTTATTTCAGAATATTACAGGGGTACAAACACTTTGGCATGTACCACATTTTATTAATCTACTCATGTATTGAGGGGCATTTGGCTTGTTTCCACATCTTTGTAATTGTGAATTGTGCTGCTATAAATATTCAAGTGCAGATGTCTTTATTATAGAATGTCTGGAAATTTTTACCTGAACTCTTGAGAAAATACTGCCTTTGGAGGGTGTTTGAGAGTGAAAGAACTGTATAAACTAAGTATATCCAGTCACCATCTTACCACTCTGTTGGAAAAAGCCTAAGAAAGGAAACACGCATGTAGCAGCAGAATTGGGAAGGAGAGAAAGACAATGAGAAGGAGAGAGAGGGGGAGGGTGTATATGTGGGGGGGAGGGGAAGAGAGAAAGAGAGACCTGATGAGAGGTCTATTGCCAGGTTACTACTATACTTTTTAGTTCAGTAAGGCAGTATCTTTTTTTAACCTAAAATACAGTTGGTTGGTTGAATAATTGACTACTATACATAATTTCTGGTTACTCTGTGCTATGGACTAAATTGTGTTCCCCTGAATTCATACATTGAAGCTTTAATCTCCAAATGTGACTGTATCTGGAGACAGGGCCTTTTAAGGAAGTAATTAAGGCTAAATAAGGTCATAAGGGTGGGATCTTAACTTGATAGGACTGGTGGTATTAAAAGAATCTCTCTCTGTCTCCACAGGCATTCACTGAGGAAAGACTATGTGAGCACACACCCAGAAATCAGTCGCCTGCAACCCAGGAAAAGAGCCCTCATTAGAATCTGATCATGCTGACACCCTGATCTTGGATTTCCAGCTTCCAGAACTTCAAGAAAATAAATTTCTGTTGCTTAAGCTACCCCACCCAGGCTTTGGTATCCTATGGCAGCCCGAACAGAATATTACGCCATACGTAATTTTGGCAACAAGATTAGGAGGGAGAGGTAACATGAAAAAAGATATAGATTTTAAGAAAAATGCGACCCTGGCTTGAAAGACGTTTCCTAAGACTCCTAAAAAATGTGCCTGGGAGAGATCCTGGACCAGCTGACTATGAACTTCGAATTCTCTTAGGAGAGTAATATTCAGACAGAGCTCACTAGCATAGTATTCCAGGTGTTCCGGCCAGTTGGTGGGTGGGTACTTGTGTCTTTGCATTACTGAATATTTTAAGTATATCACCACTGCCCTGTAGTTCTGGGAGGCCCTGGATCTGGGCTTAGGAGCAAGTGGTAAATGAGAATGTATACGTTTGAGAAGGCAATGTGAAGGGCAGAGAAGGAAGTGAGTGCAGCTCAGCACTGACCAGTAGTAGATGCAGGGCAAGATGGGCTCCAGAAAGCCTGGTACAGGGCCCGGAATGCACAGTGTGAACAATGAGAGAAGAGGCATGCTTTTCCTAACTCTGTAGTTTTCTCAGTAGAACAATACAAAGCATAAATATTTACATGCAAAGATGGCAAGAGATGAGGAATAGAAAAACAATGCAACACAAAGGCAGCAACAAATATTAGCAAGTTTTGAGATACCAAGTGAGTCTGAGGAGCTCCTGAAATCAGAATACCTTTACTCCAGTGATTTAATTACTCTGCTAAGGATGAAAGGGGGGTCTAGAAGATGATAAAGCAAAACTGAATATCAAGATTCAGATTCAAATGCTATCTGGTGGCTTTTGGATGAGAACTTTTTTAAATTTATTTTTTAATTGACAGATAAAAATTATGTGCATTTATCTAGAAAATATATTTACTTGCTTTCTTAGTAATAAAGGATTATTAGTGATTACACTCATAATTATATCTGTCTATTTTATAGCGTTATTGTAGTTGTGACTAAAGTTATTGCCTTTTCAACACGCATACAGTTCGTTCTCAGTTTGTTTTGCACTTTCCTGCTTTTTCCCCGAAGTCGCAAGCAAAAGATCCACATAGTTGTGATTTTGAATGAATCTGTAAACACAATGATAAAAGCTAATAGCTGTGACCCAGCTCTCATCCAAGCAGGTCTCTGAGTCTTACAGGGTCAGGCAATCATCTAAAAAGCTTTTCCTAAAGAAACCACACATTTGCTGGGACAAGGAATTTGCTAATTCCAAGAGAAAACAGTACTCTGACATGGTATGTGTCTGGCACCCCTCTCCATAAACACATCTAACTACAGCAATTTAGGAGAAAAGTCAGATTTTGCACACCAGTTGAAGTTATGCATTTTCACTATTATAGTTGTTATGGTGGTATTGAAAATTACCATGTCAAAAGATTTCCAAATTTCCACATTCCAGATTTGAAAAACCCATGGTGTGTCATTGAAGGCCACTTGTTTAATCTGAGCTCAGTCTATAAGCAAGAAGCCAAAATCATTATTAGCTTTCCTTACCTATTTGGGGAAAATAATAACCAGCAACACATATTTCCCTTTAATATAGAATTTTTGCTGTAAACTTTTTCATGGATAATGTCAAGAAATGTGTTGACACACCACCCCCTGGCAGGTAGTGATGCTTCCTAAAGGTGAGATTTCTGACTGGTATATCTTTAATAATCCACATGTTGTTTTTTAAAAAAAGTGGCTAGTAAATGACATCTCAAAGAACTATTAGAACAATTTTAGTTCATTTTATTAGAGATGGATAAGAAGTCAGAGAATATGCTTTGGAAACAAAGATGATGTAGTTTTAATTCCCTTTAAAATATGGTAAGTGCTCAGAGTTTTAAGGAATAAGGGGAAGGAATAAGTGCAGTGGAAGAAGAATGGACTTTAGACTCAGGAATCCTGAGTCATATTCTAGTTGTTTACTAGCTAAATAACTTTGGTAATTTACCTAACCTCTCTGAGCCTCTTAAAAAATGGAGATAATAATATTCGCCTTGCCAGGTCATTGTGAGGATTAGGCATAATGACATTGCACGTGGTTAAGAACCCACTTAGCAGCCTGTGCTAACAGCAATAAGCAACATCCAGCATAGTGAATGGGAAGTAGCAGGTCCTTAATGAGTGGAGAGCATTTTTGTTAGTTCATTTACAGCATGCAACCTACTATGATTATTATTATTGTACCTGGTGGAAATGCATCATGTTCTGATCGGGGTTTCCCCAATCAAAAGCTTGGAATTGACCAGAATTAACAGCCTAAAATAAAATACACATAATTAACACATTAAAATGATATAAGAAAACAGTGTACATTTAAAGACAGCAAACAGGAAATATACAAAGAAAATTGACATTATGTCCCACTATTTAGGCACAACAGCTAAATTTCAATAAAGATTAACATGCCAAAAAATAAACAATGATAAAAGTTGACACTAATTCACAGAACTGACACAATTTTTAATTCCCTCCTGTACCTTTCCAGTGAAATTCCTCAGACAGCAATGTCTTTAAGTATTACAATGTTATGTAGAGATATTTTTAAAAGATGTTGAATTGAATAATTCTTGAATATCTTAGCTTCAGGATTTTTATAATTCCTTTTTTTTAAAGACACCAGCTATACATTTCCTACATTAAAAAAAAATACTGCGCTTATTATTAAACAACTTTGTACCTTATTATCACGATGTGGTCTAAGCTATTATGACTATATTCCCTATCCTTAAGTATTTTTGCCACTATTGGAAGGCGTGTTCACCCCGAGATCCCCCGGTGCTATGTGCCGGGCAGGGCTTCTGTCCGCCTCCCATATGTGGGGCCACCCATGCGCTGTGTTGTGAGTAACGTAGCCGTGGGCCGAGTGCCTGAGACTCTGTGTGTGACTGGTTTTGCATTTTGGTATTTAAACTTCAAATATCAGAATAGGGACATTCATATACTTAGGATTTTCTTTTTCTGTTATTTGTCACCTATGTTGGATTGAAGAGGCAGACAATTTTTACATTTACCTCAAGCACTTCAATAAATTATCCTCAGACTATTCTGAGGTTTTTTTTAGTTTGAATTTCAGATATTATTTTTTCCCATTCATTGATTTAATTTTGATTGTTAGTTTAAAATATCCCCATTGTGATATATCCAATATATTTATAGAAGCAGCAATCTGCTGCTGCTGAAATTCTGCAAGCTTTTAGCAATGGGAGGTAACAGAATGTAGTAGCTAGGAACTTGGATTCTGACATCAAACGAACCTCATTTGTATCCAGGCTTAACAGATTACTGAATTTATGAGACAAGGTGAAGTATTTGTGAAATGAGGATGATAACATTTTTTCATAGGATTGTGAAGATTATGGTAACACCTATAAAGCATGTAGCACCTAGTAATGCTCACAAATAGCTTTTTCCTAATGTTACTACCCCCATCATTATCATCACCCTTGTCTTAGCTGTCTACATAACTTATGATCAAGTACTTTATCCCTACCCCTACTTATTTCTATCCTGAAGAGGACTTTCTGTCGAAGTCAACTGTGAGATGTATCAGGAATTGGCCACAACATTTGTACAGTAGGGGTATCAATGCCTTTGTGGAAAGATTATTATGAGAATTCAATGAGACTGAATGAAATCATATATAAGAACAGTAAGAACACATAGTACTTACTCAATAATTGTGAAATTAAATTATTTCACCTGGGAGGACATGCTCATTAGAGGGGCTGTCTCCTCACCAATAAGAGGCCCTACATCCTAAACATCTTTCTTCATAGGAAATTGAAGGCTTGTCTCCTGAGGGTCAAACTCTTCAAAGCATTTCAGAAATCCTCAACCAGTATTTCAGGCTATCTAAGAGTAGTGACTCTTAACTTTAAAGCAAGGAACACATTTATTAGGACGTAGGTTAAAATGTTAATTTCTAGGGAGTCTCAGATATATTAAATTTTGGGGCAGATTCCACCCCCAACACTACACACAGAATTATGTATATTTTGTCCACTTTCAAAAGGCATTGAGACTAAAGCCAGTGGCCAAGAATACAGGCAAAGATTACACAATAAAAGAATGAACACACACATGTGCACACACACACATACACACACACACTGATACCTACTTGGCTTGGAAAGCCATCCAATTGAATTTGACTTATCTCCAAGGTTACTGAATACTGAGTAATATAGCAAAACAATAAACTTTTAATTGAGGATAAAAACACAAACCATTAATTTATTTCAACCCCTCCCTAGCATTTAATTTGCTCTGGATAAAACATTATTTCTACATTCTGAAGTGTCCCTTATGTCAAATGGAGGATGAACAGATCTTTCTGGAATAGGCTGTATCATTTTTGGGGGCTGATGATTTCCCAAAAGAGAAATAGAAGCCTTCCCTTGAACAGGTAATTTAAAATAATCTAAGCATCAGAACTCACATAGAATATTCAGGAACCAGGCTCAAAACCCAGACACAGAGAACAAAGAGAAAAAAAGAGTGAAGTAAATCAAAACGAGGAAATGATGCTAATTCCAAAAACATCACTGTGATTGTGGCAGGTGCCTGCAGAACCTTGCAGCGAGCTCTCCGGGAGCCCTTCCTGAGGATTTTGCCAGGGCACTTGTGCATCAAGCCAGAACAAGAAACTCGTACCTGGGCCCAGTGCAGCATGTTCTGAACAGATGTTCCCGCAGAGTTCTGTGACAAATAAACATCCAAGCGACTCTGCAAAGAGATTATTTCTGATCTAGAGGGTAATGATATTAATATAAGCATACCACAAATAGACATTTGAGAGAAATTTTAAAAGTTTTTTCTTTTCTTTTTGTTTTCTTCTTTAAGGAAAAAACATGTACCATACCCTCTGAAAACACATTTACCAAAGAAGCTTGTCTTTAAGAACTTTTTTCTCCCCTAGCTCTGTTCTTCTGTCCTGTGCAATGTCTTCATAAAGCCCACAGAAGGCATCTGGTCAAAGACAGAAGGAAATGCACCTTTTCCTTCCAGACTCACCTCGCATAAGTCCCAGAGTATATGGGGTTCAGGAATAAAAGCCCAGTGACCCTCCCCTTCACCCTGTGTTAGTCTCAAAGGACATTCAGAGAAAGCTGTTGGTCATAAGACCCTGAGAACAGATCTGGATGTTTCCTTTTGTTTTCTAATTTTAAAAATGTGGTAAATATTCTACAGGGCTCTTTGAAAGTGTGTGAGACAGAAGCTCTCCAGTCAGTAGATTTATATATCTTCTGGATTAAAAACCAAAAACCCAACCAAAAAAACAAATAAAAAATAAAACAAAACAATCCCCCACCTTATTTCTTTCATATTTTCAGTTACATTTTTTTTTTACAAAAAGAGCAATTTTTTTTAACCAAAGTGAGCATCAGAAACATCTTAAGAGTTTTAAAAATATATATATCTCCTTATGAGCTATATAAACCTACTGAATAAAAATCAAATCTCTAGGGTTGAGTTCTGGATATGTACATTTTTTCAGATTCTACAAATGCTGCTTATGCACTCCTAGTCATGCTTCACTAAAACAAATGTCCTTGAAGAGGACATAAAATTTTATAATCCAGTCCTTAACAGTGAGACAAAATGTGATACATATGGACAACGAGGGACCCAGTGAATAGTCAAGGGTGTTATTTGTGAGTCTTTCTGTAGCAAACCCTTAGATCACGTCAAGAGGGTGCTTTGAAAATACCTTCTTTTATGTTTGCTTGAAGGTCTTTTTACTTAGCTCTGCCTACATAATTGATATGCTTTCATCTAAGTGTCAGACAATCACAGTTTCCCCAGTAAAAGGAGAAAGTGAGAGAAGACCATGGAAAGGCAGTGGCCAAACCATACTTTGCATTAAAAGCCTTTTATAAATCTTGCTTGAAACCAAGGAGAGTTGTAACCAATGTTTTCCACTGAGAGAGTAGGCTCTGAGTAGAAGTCTGTGAGAGAGATGGAAACCACCGTCGGCCCTGTCCCATCTCTGGTTTCAAAAGTATCTCCTCTCTAGCTGGGTGGTAAACAGTGACTTCCTCTCTTTCCCTCCCACTCTTCAGGTCAGCTAATGATAACTTGGAAAGGAAAGGATCTCAGTTAAGTTGGAAATGACTTGGCAAGAACCCCAACCCTGCTCCCTCCCACTACCCCTCGAACAGTAAATCTGTAGCTGTGGTTGAAGAGCCATCCCTCCCTTTATTCCTTTCAATCAAGAAAGTGGTTCACAAAATAGCTTTCCAAATCACCTGTGAAAATGGAAAATTGGTAACAAATACAGAGATCTGGACCCACTCCCTGAGATTTTACTTCGGCAGGTCTGAGATAGGGCTCAGGCACAGCAAGATAAATTTCAAAACCATAGCCTTTATCTAGGTAAAGGGCTTTTCAATGGTGGCATTTACTCAACGGCAAGAGTTGATGAGAATTGTTGGCAGAAAAGCCTTCATCTCAACTTCTCCTATGAAAGCAGGTAGACTCTCAGCCCTGGTTGGAAGCCATGAACATACTGATTATGTTCCAAAAGACAAAAAATAAACCTTGAAATGTGGTTTCCATGCAATCCAGAATGAGCTCTCGTTACCTCTGTGCACCAAAACAATTGTTTTCCCAGACCCAACTACTTATACGTACCATGTTTAAGTTTTTTGGATCAAATCCACTCTGAGTAAATATGAAGTTGCTGCACATATGATGGAATAGCTTCTGGTTGCACACTTTGGTGGCAATGTATTGCTTAAACAATGTACGGGAGTAGAACATTTTGTCACCAAACAATATCTGCAAAATCAGTTTGAAATATCATCAAATCTCATGGATGTGGCTATCAAGAGTGAAGAAAGAGTGGTAGTTTTAGACAAGTACTGGACAGGAAGTCACATCTGCTCATTATTGGTCCTTGGTAAAACCGTGAGACTTGTTAAATTTTGCCTTTGTAAGCCTCCCAATTCACTTCTTGATAGCTGTTCCCAGCAACCTTTAATTGGGATGTTTTTGGAATGCCTCAGAGAAACCAGCCCCCAGAGGAAATTATTAAATAGCAAGGCTTTGGAAAATATTTAATTTCTATTATCTTGAATTTTCTCACCTATAAAATGAGAAAATCAATATCCAATAGGTAGGACTGTTGTGAAAATAATAGATCATGTTTTAAAACACCTAGGTGCAGTTCCTGACACCTAGTGAACTTTTAAAAACTATTATTTAATTAAAATACTTATGTAAGTATTTTACTTACTTACTTTACTTATTTAATGTAAGTACTTACTTATGTAAGTATTTTAATTAAATAATTAATTTAACTATTATTATTAGTTCCTATTATAATTAGTAACTTATACAGACTTAATGAGCCCTTCCTTCTAGAAGCTTTTAATGAATTCTTTCCATAGGCAAAAGCTTAACCCAAAGAAATGCATCTTTACAAGTGGAATTTCAGGGAAATGTTGCAAGTGAGTTGAAGTTACTTTTTGAACTTTAGGAACCTTTTAAGTTATAATATAAATCAATATATACAGTCCAATCTTGCCTTTTCTTCCCAATAACTAGTTTTATAATCTTAGGATAATAAACTAGATATGAAAGTGAAAAGACTATTTTTTTTAATTTTAAAAAACATCCATTTACAGTAAAAACTGGCACACCTTTCTACACCTTTCTTCTGGAATCCTTTATTAACTGGCAATTACAACTAAAGAACAATAATAACTAGCATTTATTTTTATTGTACGGTTTCACTATAAGATCTTATACTATGTTTGGTAAACTAAATCAAGTAAATTCCTACTGGGCATAACATGCTGAATTCTAAGTTTGAAATATGATTGTCTTGCATGGTCAAAGGTAATCTTTACTTAATGGAACATTTGATATCCCTTGGAATATTAATGGAATATATGAAATACCAGGACTTCATACTCCCTTCATGCCAAAGAGAGGGAAGGAAGGAAAGAGAGAGGAGGGGGGAGATGTAGGAGGAGGAAGAGGAGAAAGAATAAGAAGAAGGGAAAGGGAGGGAAGGGAAGGGAAGGGAAGGGAAGGGAAGGGAAGGGAAGAGAGAAGAGCTATAATATGTTAAACTTGTTCACACCATACTTCTCAATTATTTAGGCTTGGACAGTAATAATAAGCCGTTGCACACATTATCTAATTCAGTCTGGCCTCTTCTTAATTTTGTCACAATCACTGGGATACTTGGATAATATACCAGGCAATAAATTTAACTCATCAAATTGAAATTCATGACCGTCCCTATGATTATTTAATAATAGCAGCAGCATACAGTCACAGAGTAAACTTATCTTTCAAAAGAATGTTGACATCTAGCCTATGTTTTCAAGTGTGACAACTTAAATAGATTGCCACATGAATAAATAATTGAAAAGAATGCAGGATCTGATTTTAATCAGTAAAATTTTTATTTTTAATTTACCAATACCTTAGTCATCTATGCTTGGCAAAAAAAAAAAAAAAAAAAAAAAAAAATCCACGTAAAAGGAAATAGCCAGTTCGTAGAAGTAATCCACCATGCAAATATGATGTGACATCGACTATAATGGGCCCTGTTCTCAGTTCTGATATCTGTAGTCAGCTTTCCCAAATAAAGAGTAAATTAGCATGGCATTCTCTGACTTCACTCCACCTCTATATCCATGCATGAGCGACTCAGCAAAATGACCATGCATTTACTGAAGGATAAATAATTTCTCCTTCATCCTAATTTAAAAAGAGGATAGTAATGCAGGCCAGCCAGCCATACAGCACCCTCTTACAGGATGGCAAACGTGCTAACTTGTAGATGTAATTCCAAGTTGGTTCTGGAGGGGGCATGTTTGTCACATAACATCAGGAAGATAGGTTCTTCTGGTAGTTCATTTGGTATCTTTAAGAGAGTTATTAATAAAAAGGTCACCCCTCCTGGAGACATGGCCCCATGCCAGGGCACATGGCTTGCTGGGCACATGGCTTGCCAGCCACAACATGGGCTGGATTTCAGCCCTCAAGAGCCCACTGAGCTAGGCACCCTTGTGCACTGACTTCTTCAGGTTGGCATTGACAAAACGGGAAAATACCACATGTAAAAACTATGAGTTGCCCAGTCAAATCTATGTTCAATTTCTGGCTCTGCCACCCATTGCCTGGGTCATTTGGAACATGTTACTTACCCTCTGAGTCTCGGGTTTTTCTTTTAAGAAGAGACAGTACGGCAGAGACGTGTAAAGAGCAAAGGATCAAGGCAAACTCTAGGTTAGAAAGAAAGTAGAGAGACAGGAACAGAAAGGCATAAATTCCCAGGGCCACAATGGGAAGTTAGGAGGTGGGAATGAATGAATGAATCTCCCAACTTGACAAATTCTACTCATTTTATAAATGTGGAAACCGAGGCTTAGAATGTTAAATAACTTGCCCAAGGTCACAAAGGGCAGGAAGGTGAATCCAATTCTGTCTGACTCATCTTTTCATTTTATGCTCAATTGAACGTACGTGAATTGAGTTGAATTTAATAGAAATGAAGGAGCAACCGAAAGAACTGATGGTATCAATGAAAAGAAATGCTAATCAGAGAGAAAAGGGGGTTGTCTCAGTCCAGGAGCTCTCCTATGTAAAAGGAGGCCATTCTTGAGCATGCCTGAGAATATCTGGCTGATGGGAGAGAAGGGGAGAAACAAAGCCCTCCCCTCTGAAAGTTTAAACCATACCTAAAATCTTGTCTATCATCTCATTGCTGATTCTCATAGATTTTTATCTTCTTTTTGCACAGCTCTTGTTCAGATCCCCAGCACCTACCTGCTGACATGTAATGATAATTCCATAACCATTCTCCTAGTCTTTCCCCCTTCTTCATGTCCTTTACTCCCACCCACTTACATTTGGTTTCCCAGGGAAACTTTCTAACAAGGAGCATTGTGCATGTCACTCCTTTGTGCAAATACTTCCCATGGTCACTCATTACCTGTGGAATAAATTCTAAACTCATTAGCTTGGCACTGAAGCCCTTTCAGACTCTACCCCTACGCTTCCAATATTATTTCTCGTATTCTCCTTCACAGATTTTGAGTCCTAGTAAGTCAATTACATGTGGTTTCTTTTTTTCTTTTCTTTTTTTTTTTGAGACAGAGTCTTACTCTGTTGCCCAGGGAAGAGTGCCATGGCATCAGCCTAGCTCACAGCAACCTCAAACTCCTGGGCTCAAGCAATCCTCCTGCCTCAGCCTCCTGAGTAGCTGGGACTACAGGCATGCGTCACTATGCCTGGCTAATTTTTTCTATATATTTTTAGTTGTCTAGATAATTTCTTTCTATTTTTAGAAAGAGATGGGGTCTCGCTCTTCCTCAGGGTAGTCTCGAACTCCTGGCCTTGAGCAATCCTCCCGCCTCGGCCTCCCAGAATGCGAGAATTGCAGGCATGAGCCATCGTGCCCGGCCTACATGTGGTTTCTTATGGCCTAAGCTTCACCACACCAATGTTGCTCACGTTTCTCTCGTTTCTGAAAGCCTTTCTACACCACTCTGTATATGGAAATCCTATCCTTAAGCCCAGACTCAAATGCCATCTTAGCCAAAAAGTATTCTGTGATTTCCATTTTTTCTATGAGTTGCCTAGCAATTTCTTTGCTCTGTCATTATAATACCAGAATCTCTATTAGGAATCAGCGGGTCACCCCTGGTAGTCATAGCTTATAAAAGGCAGTCTTTCTAACATTACAAATTTGATGAAATCACGTTTCTATTTAATATTCTTCATTGGTTTCCCATCAGTAACAGAACAAAGTCTAAACTTCTTAACATGACATAACTGCCTTCAACTGTCCCCTGCTCTCTCCTTATTGAATCTCCTCCTACTCTCACATACAGCCTGATTCCAGTCATACAGCCTGATTTCCAGTCATACCAATTGGCTGAGAAGTCTCCTTATAGACAGCTGTGTCCTGATGCCAGGGTTTTGAAATAGTAGCTCCTAGATATCTTTTGGCTGAATTGACTTAAATTGTACCACATACCACAAGTCAGAGTATGTGTAAGTTTGAAGAAGAGCTGTGCAAATTGAGGGGAATGGAAAGATCCCAGCATCCTGAAATCTCTCTTAACTGTGTGAGAATGTGTAAATAATTTAGCAAAATGTCCAGTGTTGTTTACCGAATATTGCGGGACCAAGCCAGACTGAAATCTCAATGGTATATGAGGACCAAGTACTAACACAGCAAGGTGAGCATTTTCTGTCTTATTTAGGTAATTTTTCTCTGCTACCTGTCTTTCTGAGTTGTAGAGATATGCACTTGAATTACCATAGGCTAATTTTCTCAGCTTTCAGCAAACAGAATCTTCTGCATATCTTCTGGCTTCTGTAAGAATTGTTTCATTTTCATCTGCTGTCATTGAAATCACTGAACAGTACAATGATCATCTTGGGAGGTGATTAACATGGGAGAAGCCCATGTTAAATAAAGTGCAACTGGAAAACACATTAACCCATGAGACCAATTCACCTGGACTAGATAAACAATCAGTTAGTTATTAGCTAGAGGAGATTATGGGGCCTAGAGCATGTCCTAGGTTTGGGAGAATTAGCATAATGATAGCCTGTGAAACGATGGGAAATGAAGCAAGTTTAGGCATTTAGTGATGAGGGAAGGTGTGTTCTATGAAAATAATGATGGCAAAAACAATTGCTCATGTTTATTAAAGGCTTACAATGTGCAAGGCCTGGTTTTGAAGGATTTGCTAAATTAACTCACTTAATCCTCATGGTAGCCCTATAAACAGAGACTATTATTATTGCCACATTACAGATGAAGAGTGTTTAAGATCTTGACCAAATTTATCCAGGTAGCAAATCCCAGACATAGGATTCAAACCTATGCCATCTGGCTCCATGCTATGAAGCCAACTACTATTGCTATGCTGCCCCTGAAAAATTAGGGTTCACCCGAGAGAAAGTTAACCTACTAAATCCAACAAATCAATCAAATCGCTCTTGCCTGAGCTGTGCTTGAGGGATGACGTAGAAGAGAGCTTCTACACACAGAAGAAGACAATAGGGTAGATTGGCATCAGAGTGAGCTCCCTGAATCCTGCTAATAAGATTGTACAATATCAATAGACCTACACGGATACCTTGAACACTTACTATATTTTCAGGAGTTCTTAAAATATCATTTTCCTTTTCCTGAAATCTGTGCAAATAGAGCTACTTTTAGTTATTTCATATTTAAACCTGGGAAGTCACATACCTTGACTAGTGGCCTGGAAAGAGTTGCTAATATTCTCATAGGACTTTTGGTGTATTTTACTGTGACGACTGGAGCCAGTGCAAAAAATATCTTAATCCTTTTAGCCAGCTCTGGATTTGTAGAGAATGCTATGAAAGCTGAAAGGCAAGAAGATACTCATTTGTAGTTTTAAAACATTTATTCATTTTAAGTGATAGTAAAAATAACCATATTAAAAATAAAACAAACAAAAAGTTCACAAAAAACAAGTAAGAGTTATTACCGTTTGTAAGGAAGAATTTCTAAATTTTTCAAGGTGAAATGGGCTAATTCAGAATAAATTGAGTTTTTTGTCCCTGAGGAGAGTGCAAGTCTACTTATAGAGAGTGTTGAAGAGAGGGCTCAAACATCGAGCATGGAGCATGTCTAGGAAAACTCCAAGGGTTATTCTAGCTTGATCATAGTCTTTGGTACCAGACAAAACTGGGCTGTAATTTTGTCTTCCCACTTGCTAGCTGTGTGAAAACTTGGGCAAGTTATCTCCCCTGTGTGAGTCTCAGCCTTCTCAATCTGTAAATGTGGATAATAAAATCCTTATAGGATGATTCCTATAAAGGTTAAGTTCATATAAATTTACATATATAACCTTCATTAATCATATACAGCGTAAGAGTTGTTGGCGCTGTCTCCATTAGAAAGGATTCCTCAATTCAGCCATTTGTAAAGTGTTGATGATAATGGTTTCAGATGTTTGCAGTTTCCAATGAGCGAATGTATGTAAAATGCATGATACAGTGTAGGTATACAAAGACCCACTTTCCACTAGAAACCGGATTAGGATTAAGTTGTAGAAAAAAGACTGGTGTAAATCATGTTGGTATTGTTGAGGCCTCTAGGCAAAGGAGAACAGTGAGGAGACAAGGGGCCTCACGGCACTGCCAACACGGCCCTCTCCACGTCATGCCTACCCCAGCACCTCCCAGGCAACTTAAGGTCACACTGCTTGTAGCATATCATTGCTGAGTTTTGTAATTCTCTGTTTTCTTTTTGGCATCCCTCAGTAGACTGATATCTTCAAGGGAAGTTTGGATGTCACACATGTCTCTGCTTCCCCAGCATCTAACCCGGTGTCTGACAAATGTTTTTCGGGTACACAATGAATAAATGAATAATTATCTCTCTTTCAGGCTTATTTATCAACTTCCAAATTCAGTAACAGGGAAAGATTCCCTGTTGTCGTCTTTGTTTTATTTACTCTTCAGAAATCAGCCAGAGGAAATGATTTCTCAAATCAAGTCTCCGAACTAGAGACTATACAGCCAGAACATACACTGACCCCTTTCATGAATATGGAAGAAGAATCCCGGACATTCTCTGATCACATCTCCCCCAAACACACCTATGGTGGTGCCTTGAGAGTGGCCCACATAGTAGAGTTGCTCCTGTCCAGTTTTCTCTAGAATAAAATTGATTGTAGCTGGAAGGTCATATTTAGCCATCTCATCCAAACTGCCAAGGAGAAGGAACAACAAAATTGAAAGGGACGTGTCATTGTTAGGTCTGGAATATTTAAACACATTCATTGCAGACCTAAATATTTATTTTTGTTAAATATAAGTCTAGGTTCAATATATGATATCATATATCTGTGAAGCTTTTGAAGATGTAAGAGTCAACATTTTTAAGAAACTGCAAACAGAAAAATCTGATTTGTTAAGAACTACTGATTCATTTCCTGTAAGGCTAGTCATAGTTCACTTAATTCCATAGCAGATTTACCGAACTTCTCTGAAAAGAGCAAGTACCTAGAATGCTTATCTTAAAAAAAAAAAAAAATCAACCGGAATAATAAAGCAAACAGATTTGCCAACCTCAGCCCAGACTAACTGAATCAGAATTTCCAGGGAAGAGGCCTGATAATCTTCATATTTATCAATGGCCTCGGGTGCTTCTGATACTGTGTTTGGTTTAGCAAACCCTCACCTAAGGAAATCATCTTGTCATTTGTGATGGTGCAGTGACACAACTGCACTGGGGGATGCAGATAGGAAATGCTAAATGGCTTTCAGAAAGAAGACTGGCAATGAGGCCAAGGAACAAAGGGCTTTCTTGACCTCCAAGGCATGGTTCTTATCTCTTAGGCAAGTGCATGGGCTTGTCGCTGTGACCAGGCAGGCCTGGCTCCTGAAGCAGATGGCTCTCCCAGGGGCTGCTGCTAGCTACATTGCATTTAGTCATTCTGTGATCACACTTTCTCCTTACCTCCCCCAGGATACACACACACACACACACACACACACACACACACCAGGAAGGAAGCATGGATTTTCAAACAAACAGCAGTGCAATAATAAGGGCATTTCATCAGAGTCTGTGAAGAAAGCCTGGGTAGAGCAAGAAAGATTTGTTTCCTTCTTGTGGATTCCATTGAGTGCTTTTGGACAAAGAGGGAAAATTCAATAGATATCCATGCACATAAATGAACACAGTACACACTTTATTCATTAGTAGCTTTCTCCTTACCTGAAGGCCCAGTATTCTGGCGATGTGGGTGACAATGTCAAGTGTTTTCTGGACCAGGTGTTTCCTCGGCTGTTCCCCAACCACACATCATAACCAGTATCTGCCAGAAGGAAAGCCAAGCTGTTGTTGGGCAGGTTGCAAATCCAGTTGCTAGCAGATGCAATTAAGCCATGCTGCAAATACACAACAGGCTTTGAAGCTGCAAAACACAGGCAATAACAATTTCGTGTCTGGACTCCTTCAGTGTCTACAAAAAAAATCTCTTTCCTGAATTTCTGCAGTATAGAAGAGAGGTTAAGAGATGAAATTTGGTGCCAGGCAAACCTGGGATTTAGTCCTGTTCAAGCTACTTACTTGAGCAAGTTATTTATTTTCTCTATGTCTTCTTTCTCATTTGTAAAGGGTTATACAAAATGTATTGTGTTATGTAGGTGGTGGAGTCAGATTTCCTTCATTCAAAATCCATTCTAATATGTATTAACCCCTTTCCTTTGTGCCTCAGTTAACTATCTGTATAATGGAAAATAATAGCAAACGCTATTTCATAGGGTAGTTATGAGAATTCAGTGAGAATTCAAATACATAAAAGACTCTCAAGCACAATAAATATTAACTGTTACTGTCATTCATATTAATAGAGTTGTAATTTTCAAGAAGCATCTAATTGCAAAACTTGAAGATTTTTTTCAAAACAAAAATTCCATTTGTTAAATGTTTATTGAATACCAGATTCAATATGCTAAATCTATGCTAGATTTTACAGGCACTGCTTCATTTCATTAGCATTGTTAGAAAGCAAAAAGCAAGGTTGTAAGTAGAATTTTACACAATGTAAAATTGTTAATTTGACATCGAAATCCTAATCCCAATGTAGAATTTAGTTAAATGTAGTAACATTTTAACTAAGAAAGGAAAAAAAGGAAAGGAATGTGAAAGTGGTGTTGAAAAAGAGAGGAGAGAGAAGTGGCTAAGCTTTTCTTCTTTTCTTTTTTATTAATGGTTTGGGATGCTGTGTTGGTACCTCAGGACCCTCCCTCAGGTCACTTTTGGGCTAGACTGGCTTCCTGAGAGCGGGTGGGCTAGACTGGACTCTCAGATAGCCTTCAGATGTCTGGAAGCAAGGAACTAAGAGTCTATGTCCATTTATCCACCTTTTGGAGAAAAGGGTAAGAAGAGATGTTACTAATTCTGCCAAAGTTAAGTACCATCAAACAGTAGTTGTGGCCCATAGCCTCTCTCTGATCTGAGCCCCAGAACGTTCCATCTCATGCATTTTAGCAGCTATATGGCAGAAATGGTAAGAGAAAAATTTGGGGAGACTTAAAAGCTCTCTTGAATATTAACAAACGTAATGGAGGTACATTGGGAAATCATTGGCTCTTTAGTTGGCAACACAATTACATCTCCTTTTCTTTTTAAAAATATAGGTTTTTCTTTACATAATGAACCCTCTGACATCGAGATGTTTTGTTATCCAACATGTAAAGAATAAAAGGAGCTAAGAAGTGAGAGAAGAAAGTAAATGGTTTCTGCCAAATGAATCGCTCTTTTATTCTTATGGATAACAAGCTGCACTGTAGGGAGCTAAGATTGGCTCCTTAACGAGGTTTAAACACAGAACTAATAGGGACACACACACACACACACACACACAAAGTGTCCCAAAGGTCACCATACATAAGGAAAATGAGAAATTGTAGCTAAATGTACCTTTATTTACAAAATATCCATTACAAAATTTTAACAAAATTTTTCCTTTGTGTGGAAACTTTTGGGGCACCCTATATATATCTTCTGGCAGAGCTAACTGAGGCTTTATTTTGGAAAAACAACTGAATTGGTTTTTAGTTGGGGACATGGGCAAGAGGGGGTACCCCGAGCAGTAAACTCCCCTCAAGGGTTGGCTGAGGCTTGGGGCTGAGCCTCCGTGGGTTTCCTGTTCCCTGTGCTCCCCTGCACTGCTGCCTCCTCCCAGGCTCCAGGACAGCCACTGGAGCGGGCAGGCTGGGAGGAGGTGCAGTGGCTGTTCACTTGGGTGGGACCTCAGAGAACTCATACATCAGCTTCCCATCAGGTGTCTTGATCTTCACAACTACCGCCCTGGAGGAGCTGGTGCTGCTGGAGAAGGTTGGAGAAGTGGAACCCCCGCCAGAATCAAATGGATACTTATGTTCTGCATCCCAGACTCCAGCTGGCTCTCTTCGCCCTCCAGCAGCTTCCTGTAGGTGGCGAACTCGATATCCACGGCCAGCCTGACCTCCATCAGCTCCTGGTACGTCTTGCTCCGCCCCCTTCAGGTGGCCTGCAGGCCCGCCAGCTTGGCGCTGGTGGCCTTAGTGTCCAGGCTTCCATGCTGCTTGGCATTCCTCTGGCCTTTGGGGTCCTCAATCCCAACGTGGAGCTGGCTGACAATTGGATTCATCTTGGAGATCTCCGTCTTCGTGCATCGCAGATAGTTGTGGTGCTTCCCAGACACAATCTGCAGCTCCTCATACTGGCTTGGGTGTGCACTCTCAGCCTTGGCCCACCTTCGATCTCCTGGCACTGAGCACAGCCCTCAGCAATGATGCTGTCCGTGTCCAGGGAACAGCTGTTGCCCACGGACAGGACCACAGATGTGTCCGAAATCTGGGACTGCCACTCACGTACCTCCTCTTCATACAGCTGTGTGAGGAAGCTGATCTCAACAGTCAGCCCTTCCCTGGGAGACTCCAGCTCTGCCTTGCTCATGTAGGCTTCATCCACACCCTTCTGGACAAGGACACATTCATTCTGCATCTCTGTGTGCTGACTGATCTTGTCTTTGCCCTTATTCCGGAAGTCGCCTACCAGCCCCTGCTCGTTGCCAAGCTCCACTGCCAGCTTCAGCTTCTCCTGGCCTGTTGTCCAGCTCCCGCCGAAGGTTGTTGATGCAGCTCTTGAACATGTTTCCCACGTTGCTCCATGCTGTCTTCTGCTGCTGCAAGAGGCTCCGCTTGGTGTCTGCATCTTGTTCTGCAGCTCCAGGAACTGAATCTTGTCAATGAAGGAGGCAAACCTGTTGTTGAGGGTCTTGACCTGCTCCTTCTCCTGGGTGGTACAGACTGGATGTTGGGGTCTACCTCCAGCTTAAGGGAGCTCAGCAGGTTCTGGTTCACCATGACTGCTGTGATGCCCCCATTACCACCAGCTCTGGCATAGCCTCCACCCAGACCCATGCCAGTGCCCAGCCCACCCCAGAAGCAGCTGCTGCTGCCCACCTGGGAGAAACTTGAGGTGGGCACCAGGTACCCCTGTGTATGAGCAGCTACCGAAGGCCCAGGGGTCAGAGGTGGACAACTTGTAGGACCTATGGGTCACCCTGATGGACATAGTGATGCTGGAGTGGAGGCAGGCTGGCCCAACCTGACAGAGATTTGAGAAGGAGCTGAGAAGCTGCCTCTAGGTGGGCACTACTAGAGTCATATTTACTTTGAAAAAATAAAATCGCACTGACTTGGGTGGAGAAGTGACTACAGTAGATTAATATCCATTTGAAGGTACTATAGTAGTTTAAGAAATTAGGTCCAAACCTGAATTTGAGGGATGTTGAAGCTGAGAGAGGTTTTCAGATTAAAGAGAAATTTAGAAGACAAAATTGATAGATGTTGGTGATCGGCACATGTAGGAGGTGAGGGGAAAGGTGTGTCCAGAATAATTTCTAGGTTTCTGGTTTTCAAAACTGGACAGTAGTATTGCTAGAGTAAGAACACATTGTATGTTTTGTGTTTGTTTGGAGGGAGGACAAAATCATAAAGCAAAGGGGAGGCCAAATAAACAATGTATATGAAAATGATTTAAAACTTTAAAGAGTTATACAAATTAAACAAATAAACAAATTAAAAAAATATAAATTAAGAGAGGGGGGTGGAGCAAGGTGGCCTAATAGAAACTTCCAGCCATTGTCCTTCTGCACGAACACCAAATTCAACAACTATCCATGCAAGGAAACACTTTCAGGAAAACCAAAAATCAGGTGAGAGATCACACTACCTGATTCTAGAAATATATCAAGAAAAGACACACCGAAGAGAGCAGAAAAGACAATCTTGCATTGCCTACGCCACCCTTCCTCCATCCCCCGGCAGTGCTGGGCCAGGATCCAGAGTGGAGAGAGAATCTATGTGCCGCAGGGAGGCAGAGTGGAGTGATGGTGGGACTTTGCATTGAAACTCAGGGCTGCCCTGGCACAGGAGAGCACAGCACAAGGCGGAATTCTGTCGGGCCCACAGAGGGAGCATTGTGACCAGCCTGGCCAGAGGAAAATCCTCCACCCAGAAACCCAAGTTCTGGCTAGCCCTACCACCAGCTGACAAAAAGCAGCCTGGGGCCTGGACTAAATTCATAAGGCAGTTAGACCACAAAGGCTGCAGTCCCTGTGCAATTCCTGTGGCTGTGCTGGCTCAGAGCCAGTGAACTTGGGGTGCACATGACCCAGTGAGACACCAGCAGTGATGGCCAAGCCAGTGCCTGTTCTCACCCCCTTCCCCCAGCTAGAGGCAGTACAGCTCAGGAAGTCTTCTTCCACTTGGGGAAAGGAAAGGGAAAAGTTCAAAGGACTTTGTTTGGTAACTTGGGTACCAGCTCAGCCACAGTAAAATAAAGCACCAAGCAGACTCCTGAAGCCCCTGGGTCCAGGCCTTAGTACCTGGAAGGCATTTCTGGACATAACACCCTGGACCAAAAGGAAACATGTTGTTCTGAAGGGAAGAACCCAGTCCTAGCACGATTCACCACCTGCTGACTAAAGAGCTTTTGGGCTTTGAATGCAAATCAGAAGTAGCCAGGCAATCATCACCATGGGCTTTGGGCAAAACTGGGCTGGGCTTCCGGTATGAGCTGGCACTGGTGGCCACAAGGAAGTGCCCATGTCACTCCTTCCCTAACTCCAGCAGCCCAGCATGGAGAATGAGGGAAAAGAGTGAGAGTCTTTGCCTGGAAATTCAGGGAATTCTCCCATATCTTACCCAAGCCCTTGAAGGGTTTGTAAGAGTCATTGCTGGGCTCGGGCCACCCCCAGTGCTAATATAGCTACAGTGACCAAAGACTTACACCACAACACTTAATTCCCTTTGAATACTTGGAAACCTTTCTCAAGAAGGACAGGTTCAAATAGGCCCAGACTGTGAAGATTAAAACAAATACCTAATTCTTCAATGCCCAGACATCGATGAATATCTATAATCATCAAGAATATCCAGGAAGACATGACCTCATCAAACAAACTAAATAAGATACCAATGACCAATCCTGGTGTGATGAAAATATCTGACCTTTTAGACTCAGAATTCAAAATAGCTGTCCTGAAGATACTCAATGAACTTCAAGACAACACAGAGAAGGAATTCAGAAGCCTATCAGAGGAATTTAACAGATGGATTAAAATAAAAAACAAAAAGCAGAAATTCTAGAGCTTAAAAATTTAATTGACAAACTGAGAAATGTATCAGAGTCTCTCAACAGCAGAATTAACAAGATAGAAGAAAGAATTAGTGAGCTTGAAGATAGGCTATTTGAAAATACAGTTAGAAGAAAAAAAAGAAAAAAGAATGAAGCATGCCTACAAGATCTAGAAAATAAGCTCCAAAGGGCAAGTCTAAGAGTAACTGACCTTAAAGAGGAGGAAGAGAAAGAGATTGAGGCAAAAAGTTTATTAAAAGAAATAATAACAGAGAACTTTCCAAACCTAGAGAAAGATATCATCATTCAGGTAGAAGAATGCCATAGAACACCAAGCAGATTTAACCCAAACAAGACTACCTCAAGGCATTTAATAATCAAGCTCCCAAAGGTCACAGATAAAGAAAAATTCCTAAGCAAAGCAAGAAAAAAGAAAAAAAAATAATAACATATAAAGGATCTCTGATACATCTGGCAGCAGACTTCTCAGTGGAAAACTATGAGCCAGGAGAGAGTGACATGACATATTAAAAGTGCTGAAGGAAAAAAAACCCTGGAATATTGTATCCTGCAAAAATATTCTTCAAACGTGAAGGAGAAATAAAGATTTCCCCAGACAAACAAAAGCTGAGAGATTTCATCAACACCAGACCTGTCCTACAAGAAATGCTAAAAGAAGTTCTTCGACCTCAGAGAAAAGGATGTTAATGAACAATAAGAAATCATCTCAAAGTATACAACTAATGGCAACAGTAAGTACACAAACACAGAATATGCTATTGTTGTAATTGCAGCGCATAAACCACTTATATTGAGTAGGAAGCCTCAAAGACAAACCTATCAAAAATATCTACAATAATTTTTTGAAAGATGTATAATATAAAAATATATGGATGAAAACAACAAAAAGTTAAAAAGCAGAGGTGGGTAGGGTGGAGTTAAAGATGAGAATTTCTGTCAGATTTCTCCTTGCTTGTTTATTAGTAGAGTTGTTATATGCTTAAAATAATTGATTATGAAAGGTGTTTTTCAAGCCTCATGGTAATCTCAATTCAAAAAACCTACAACAGAGGCTGGGCGCGGTGGCTCACGCCTGTAATCCTAGCACTCTGGGAGGCCGAGGCGGGCGGATTGCTCAAGGTCAGGAGTTCGAAACCAGCCTGAGCAAGAGCAAGACCCTGTCTCTACTTAAAATAGAAAGAAATTAACTGGACAACTAAAAATATATAGAAAAAATTAGCCGGGCATGGTGGCACATGCCTGTAGTCCCAGCTACTCGGGAGGCTGAGGCAGTAGGATCGCTTGAGCCCAGGAGTTTGAGGTTGCTGTGAGCTAGCTGATGCCACGACACTCACTCTAGCCCGGGCAGCAGAGTGACACACTGTCTCAAAAAAAAAAAAAAGTTTTAGTATTCTGGAC